>WEIS01065912.1:0-13480 GCA_013389965.1 Todus mexicanus | reverse complement strand
TATTTTTCAAGTGACCAATTATTGCCTTTGTAAATGATAATAATTGCTGGATTACTTGTGCCAATCCTGGTAGTTTAGATCATCTCCAGGTGCTATTCCTAAAGGCCTCAGTGTCTTACTAGACTGGCTAATGCATTTGAGGCTGAATCAGCTCACATTATCTAGAGACATTAGGTGTGTGGAGCTCATCTGCAGGACTTACCTCTGACTTACGTTTTTTGTTTATCATGTTCTGGTGCAGAGGGAATTTTCATGTGGGTTCATGCTGCTTTTCCATTCAAATTTCTCTCCAACTTCTGAGGGAAAGAATATGAAGTGTAGCCAAGGAAATCTCAGCTGCAGCTCTGTTGACGTCCCTGACCAAAGAGTAGGTGGCAATGAAGCAGATCAACCAAATTTCTCACGATTTCTACCTTGCAGAAGATTCATAGGCACAGCTAATTTGAACTAAAAGCTTAGCTTAGAGCCTTATCCTGGAAACTGACTCCAGCTTTCAGCCTTGTCAGAAGGCTGTCAAAATCTTTGCAAAAAGATTGATGAAAGTGTCAGTACTGTTGGTAAAGTCCCCCTTGGACTCAGTCAGTAGTAGAGCAGAGCTCTTACAGCTCTGGTATCCTGCAGTGTGCATATTAAACTGCAGTCAGTGGTGGCTGTGTCTGGGGAAGGCATGGGGATTAAGCTACTATTGATCTATGTGAAGTGCGGCTTTCGAGAGCAGTGAGCAGCTGGCTGGAGGGGGCTTCCAGTTCTCTGGAATCTCTCTTTCAAAAGATCCCATCTCTAGTTGGATCAGGAACACTAACAATGCTCAAAACAGGGACACATGAGACAGTGCATGAGTGTAATAATCTACAATGATGCCTTTCAGTGGGATTTGAGCTAATTTGTGTTATGTCGCAACTGCAACAGGCTTAAGACAGCCGTAAATTAAATGGGAGGAGGCACTTGCTCTTGCTGAGCAGCTCTGTGGACAGCAGGATCTGAACTTCTGCAGAATTTGGAGATTGAAATCCTGTCCCTGCTGTAGCTGAGAGAATGAACTACTAATTTAATCAGAATAAGGATTTCACCCAAGAGTGTCAAAATTCACTGTTTTAGAATTATTAACTCTCTCCCTGGTATGTATTCATAGAAAGGCATGAAAATTTTATATAATTCCCTTTTTCTCTTCATACTTTTACAAGAAGAAAAACTAACTAACTAAATGGCTTCTGGGATGAAATTTTCTATGGTGACTTAAGGCCAGTACATGGGTGTTTGGTGACTAAGCTGTGAAGCCACGAAAACTGGGTTAATAATGAACCCCCTGACACAGCCTTAACAGTAGCACTGCTAGCAGGCACCTCTGTAATTATTGCTTCTCTATGAAGTGTGCTGAGCTTCTGCAATGGATTAATAATCTCATATTATGCTTTCTTCTGTTAGAAAATGACTCACTGGAAACCTTTTAAATGCATATAATACACTCAAAGTTAGCCCATTTAAGTTTTGTGAAGTTTGGAAAGTAGAATCTGGTTTTGCTTTGACAGACCTATTTCTGAATTGCATAAATTTGTTGCGTTTGAGCTGTAGTGAAATGCTAAGTAATACTTCTGATAATTTAGCTGACCTATGCATGTAATATGCTGTGGAATATTAATCCAGTTGGTAGTGCATTTAGCAGATTTTTTTTTTTACCTGGCTATTGTCAAACAGAAACATTGCAGGAGCTGTAGAAATACTTAGGAGAAGGGCAGCAGGACTGAGTGACAGGTAAATATGAAAGAAGCAGATCACAGCTGAGGACTTCGCATTAGTTATACCTGGCCATTTGCATCACCAAAGAGTTCTCCTTCCATAGTAGATGATCCTTTCCCTTTGTGTGTTGGCTATAAACACCTACAGCCAGTCAGACCAGGAGCTTGCAGTCTCACTTTCCATTCCTTCCTTCTTCCTTTGTGACTGCTGGGCAAGGTGCCAGATACAATGCTTGTCTGAATGGCAATCTCTCACGGTGGGATTTATAATACTGGGAATGACAGAGTTACAGGCCGGGAGTTTTTTAAAGTAGAAATCTGTCTGTGATTTAAGGGCAAATAGGTGTAGGGTAGATCTGAACAAACTAATACTTTAAAACAAATTTGGAAGGTACTTTTCAGCTTTTCGTGACCAGACTGATTGTAGCTTAAGTAATAAGTAAATCTAAATCCTGGGATGACCTGCTCAATCCAATCCCTTCAGGTCAGTAGAGGAGCGTGCGTGTAGTGTCTTACCTCCACAGAGGTGGATTGACTAGCAGCACCATACACCTGCTGGGAATTTAACTCTTACGGAGCTGCTGTGCTCCCAGATGCTAATAGACTTTGTTAGACCCCCTACGGAAAGTCATCATGAGTGTTGCTTAGGAGAAGTGCCTAAGTTTCTCCTGTGACTGAAGAGCAGCCCTGTTATTATGAAAACCTGCTTATGGAAGGACTAGCAGACACTCATATTCCTCTCTCCTTTGCTTTGAGTCGCTCAAAGTTTTCTTCATCTTATAGAGGGCGAAATTAAGTCAGGAAGGAGTGAAATTACTACAGTGAGCTAGTGGCAGAGGTTCAAACAGAACTCAGCTTTCCTGGTGTCAAAGCATTTCATCTGAACTCTCAGCCTGTTTGTGACAGAGTTGGCAAAGCAGTGGCCCAGGTTCTGCAGGACCCTTGAAGTCTTCAGCCGTACCCCAAGTGCAGGAAGCTGGTATCTGTCTTTCAGACTGGAAGGAGGAGACACTGCATTTTCCTTTTTCAATGTTGCCACATAGAGGCCAGTTAGTAAAAGGTTGAGAATCTCTTGCTTGGGGCTATAGGAGTGAATGTGAATGCCAAGATGAGAATATGTATTGTATTTTTATGTATATAACTGGAAAATGAGAGGGGAAAAAATTGCGATATACACAACTGTAAATTAGCAATAATACATGTTACAATTATACAGGTGATTCAAAGGGAATTTACTCCACGATCATCTTTTCTCCACTACTGCTTCCTTTTTTCAGATGCCCTTTGCCTCTGCTTTTGATTTTGTCTAGGTCCCCTCTGCCAGCTTATTTCTGAAGAACAGCATTTTAAAAATAGCCTGGGTTAGCTGCAGCCTGGACTGTACAGTCATCGCTCTGCGTGTTGTCACGTAACAGCTGTTAGATCTTGCTCAGCCTATTGATGATTTGCATTAGGGTTTCCTTCTCACAGTGCAGCAAATCCCTTGGAAGTTAAACGCTCTGTGACCGGAGACCTTAGCCTTTACTATAAAAAAAAAAATTAGAATAATAGTCTTTCCTGCCTGTTACCTGTGTGTTCCTGACTGCAGCAATTTCAGATTGGATGGGCTCAAGCAAGCAGGAGTTGCTGCTACCAGGAGGGCAGCTCTGAAGGCTTGCAAATGTCAGCCCCAGCCAATGAAATGAACATCTGCAGCTTGCACCAGGGCTCCCAGCAGCGAAGTGCAGAGCCAGAGAATGCGCCAGCCACCTGGCCAACACCTTTAGGTGACAGACATACCAGCATCTGTGTACGGTTTTGTAATCGCTAGGAACTAACAATGATTTGAAGACTGTTTTTTACAATCTCCGAATGTACATCTTGATATATTTTGCTAGAGAATAAACCTTCATTCTGCAGTATCTTGTCTAGGCTGTCTATGATTCTTTGTCCCTTGGCTTGTTTAAATGTGGCATTTCCATTCCTTGTTATTCTGGTATATGTCACAAGATAGTAATTTTTTAACATGCACAAATGCAGCATCTGTTTCATAGTAATTTTTCCCCTGCAGTTCCATATTTTTATTATGCTTGAAAAACAAGTACACTTATCCAGTGCTCTCAGCTTTAGATTCACTGGTCTTTTCACAGTCAGGATATTTTGTCTTGCCTTTCAGCTTACTGTAACCTATTTGTAGCCCCTTCTTTTTACCTGTATCGAGTAAGATACTTCTGGAATTGCTGGGTTTTAAAAAATCATGTTTCACTTTGTGATTGTAGCAATTTTCTTCCCTAATTATTAGATTTCAAATAAGTGGTGAACAGAAGTTGGTGTTTTAGAAAAGAAAAAAAGCTGTCGATAGGAGATTGCAGCGGGAGCTCTAAAGTGAGAAGTAATAACAGATATAATACCTCTTTCTTAGCAGCCTTTTGATCTTTTCCTTCTTGATAGCTTGTGCTTTGTCTTAAAAAATCCCAGGGAAATTAACAATAGGCACGTAGCAGTGGCACCTAATCAAAATGCGCTTGTGCATAGGAGTATTCTGAATGAGTGAGCAACCATGTAAGATCTATCTTAAGCTAAAAGGTAAGCAATCCTTCACTGTAAAGTGGCACAACCAACTGCAGCAGAGTTACCTGCTCTCTCCTTCTACAGTCAAAATTGTAAAGTGAATCAATAAAGTCTCCTAGTATGCTTCCTGTAGGAGATGACTTTGTGGGCAAGCTTCAGAAGAGCAGCAGTGATTGATGAGCCTGTCCTCATCTTTGTAAAAGAAAGCAGAGATGCTCAGTGCTGTGTTCCAGCATCCCACACTGTTGTGAATCCAACTACGGTCAAAAGCAGAAGTCTATTTTGTGGCTCCTGCTGAAAATGTAATTTTTCTAATGAGTAGGTTTTTCCTTCTTACTGATCTTTAGAAAGCATTGTACAGAATTGTACATCTAAATCTGATGAACTCCAGCCTTAATTGTCATCTGATGTAAATCTTTGTCAATTGATTCAGATCCCGAGCCCTCCAGAGCCTGCCTCAGGAGACATGGGCACCTTCTCTCTCTCTCTTTGAAATCTTGGACTCAACTTGATGTCATCTCTGTAGGCAGAACTATCTACAGATTGCTTTCCTGGAAAGGAATTTAACATGCTGAGTGTTGTAGGACCAAGCTTATGGCTTACACATAGCTTGCTGCTGAGCACAGTCTATGTACTGTCGGCAGCAACAGACAGGTGCTAGTGTGGCATGGAAATATACCAAAACCTACCTAGAGCAGAGTCCCAGTTTCTAGAAAAGGCGTTGAGTGTGCCACCTTCCCTTTACTGCCAAAGAGAGACCTGAGCAGCTCTGAGGAAGGAACGATCTGTACCACGTGTGAAACAAGGGGCAAGGACATCTCCCTGGAGCCAGCTGCAGTTCCTCCTCCCTTTTGTTTTTCGTGGAGGAGGCTGAGGCAAATATGAGCAAGGTCATGTAAAGCATGATTTTGAAACTTGTAGCATGCAGGCTGCAGTCAGTATGTGAGCTGGTGTTGGAATAGAAGCTACGATAATGAGACTGATACAAGTGTGTGAAGCTGGAATGCGAAAGGCTTTTCTCTTCGTGATGTGTCCTATTACGGCTATTAGCATCCGAGGTCCTCTGGCCTACAGAGATTACATTGCTGCAGAGAAAGAAGAGACCTACAAAAGGGGCTGTGCGTCAAGCAGACAACTCTGGGATCTCCTGTGTGCCCCTGACTAACCTGGGCTTTGAGTTTATCTTGTACAAGTCTGCCCTGGAAAAATTAAATCTAGCTAAACCTGCACATGCCATAATCCCATCCTTCTTGAGTTTAGCAGCAGTACAGGGGAGGGGAACTCTGATGGCATTGCTTCAAAAAAATAAGGCAATTTTTTTATTGCAAACACAGCACTGTGTTTGCAAGGCCTCACATTGATGGTGCTTCATAGATATATAGAATAGATGGCGTTTCATACATATATAGAATAATTTAGGTTGGAAGGGACCTTAAAGATCATCTAGTTCCATCTTTTGCCAACCAGTGGTGTGGTTCACAATTCTCTATAAGAACCAAAGGATGTGAGCATACTTTTTCTGCCCATGGTCTCTCAGCAAATGGAAAGAAGATAGCCCCTGCAGTTGTAAAGCAAAGCATTTGTCAAACTAAAAGGAGAGGATCCGGGGGAAAAAAGACGATATCTTGGCAGCATAGCTGGCATGCAGCTTTTATTCAAGGCTTATGGTTCTGAGTGGGTGAACTCAATTAATTATAAATGCTTTGGATGTGTAAACAAGAGAACAGCTCTGTGTTGTGAAGACACCAAAGTCTCTTTTCCTCTGTTTAATTAATGCTTACAAGACCTACACAGGTAAATCTTTGGTGTACTAAGAAAAGACCTCAAGGAACTCTGGTTTTCAGAACAACTGAACTTTGAGGAATTTCGGTCGTTTGGTAATTAGAGTGCAAGGCTGTTCGTCTCACACTTGTATTTAATAATGTAGAAGTATTTCATGATAGAATTACATATTGTTCACCGCTCTTCACTTCTTTTCTGCAAAGAATGAAAAAAGTAATGTGGAAAAGAGTAAAATGTTTGCAAGATGGTAATGTGAATCCAAGAACCAGCAGAGATCTCAATCTCCACTGCACTGTTATCGTGCTGTGACTGTCTTTTGCCTTCAGTAGAGTTACAGTGCCAAAACACAGGTACAACTGTATCCTCACACTGTGTAGACCTGTTAGGTGCCTTGCAAATAAGATCAAATAATCCTGAGGTGAAGGGAGAGGTCTGTGCCTTTCCTGGGGTTGCTCACTTGTACGTTTTCCTTGCCTGTAGTACCACTGCCTGGAATGCTGGCCTTCATTTCAGTCTTCCAGATTTTGTAAAAGATTCTCTTCTCAAAATTGTCTGCAAATAGTTCTGCTTTCTGATAAAGTCAGGAAAGCAAAGAGTTTGAGTTGTCATGCTTGCCATCGCCTTCTTGGTACATATAACCTATTACTGTTGCCTAAGAGAGTACCGCAGCATCTCTTCTTACTCTTCTCCCTGAGCTCTACTTTAGTTTAAAGTAGCATTTTGCTGTCTTCTTTTACCCATATTAAGGTCTTCACACCATGACATGTATGAAGAGTCTTTGTTGTGTGATAACATGATGCATAATTCTCCTAATCACTCAGAATTAGGGGTTTTTTTTATTGGATGATTAGAAATAGCATCTCAAACAATAGTGTGCTTAGTCTAGTGGGTAACTCAAACAATTTGAGCACTAGGAAGCTGCTTCTACAAGCATTTTGAGTTTTCATTCAGCTGTCTTCTCAAATTGACCATTTCTTGCTTCGTCGTCATGGAAATATTAAGCTAAAAATATCTTTAGATATGCAGTTGAGACAAGGAATGTGTGCTTACTGACTCTGAAGTGTGATAAATGTACTAAAAATGAAAAGCAGCCCTTACTATGGTCTTGCGAGTAATAGTGCTAAGCTCTTGGCTTCTCTTTTCCATCCGAGTGCAAAGGATCTTTTTTCTTGGTCACATTCACGTCTTGTTGCCCAAGGACTTAATTGCAAGACTCTTTGTGTGCTGCGTGGCACGTGCTTTATTGACTGCGATAGCTCCCAATCAGAGCGAACGCTGTGAGTTTTAATATTGCATGGTCTGGCTGCTAAACACAAAGCGGCTGTTGTTGTAAAGCATTCTGATAGTGACTGGAGAGAGCTTAGCACTTGAAGAGGTGAATAGGCATTTTCTGACTGGGAGAGTTTGCAAAGCAAAAAGAGAAAGGATGATGTGTAAGAGGAACTGGGGGAATGATGAGGTCCGTGATGGTTGGTTTTGGCACTAACGTCTTCAAAGGTAACTTTCTTGGGGAAAAAAGAAAGACTCAAACTGCTACTAATGTAAATGAAGACATGAATCCTCTCTAATTTCAGTCCGTGGCTGATTTGGAGTTGTGAGGTGTCCCTTTTCATGCTGTCCTCTCCCTTCACAAAGCAGGTACCAGGTAAAGTTATGGCTTACGCCATCCTAAATACTAATCATTGATCATAAGGCTGGGTGTCATTTTTTGCTTCTATAAATCCAAAGCAATGCCTGGTCCACCCATGTTTTGTGAGATCAAAGGGAATAAAAACATGTTGTGATGTAGAGGGCTGCGTTTGAGGCACTTGGCTTCTGAAGTTCTTGCATTATCTCTTGCTCGAGGCTGTGCCTGAAGGCATAATCTAGTCATATGTATTTAATTTAGACTTTAAACTACCGTTGCCCTGATAAAAGCAAGGAGCTGATGGTTCACAGGCATCTGCTCTAGGAGACAATTAACTTAAGGCAACCATAATACCTGGAAGCCTAAAGGATATATTGTGACAGTGGCAGTTGAGAAGAGCTTGCTTCATCTCGAACAACTCAGTGGCTGTACATCACAGCAGAGAAGAGAGAGGTCCCCACGCTCTGTCTGTCCCTCCTCTTTTGTGGATCTCTGAGCTGTTGTATAGTTATAAATTTATTCTTTCTCTGTTGTCTGAGTCAGCTTCACAGCGCCTCTGCTGACACTCAGAATAAAGCCCCAGGTTGTCTGTGTTTCTGTATGTTTGTTTTCTACATGTTTATGCTGTGGTTTAGTATGTATTGGTGTGAGGACAAAGTTAGGCACTCTATCTCCAGCTCAAATCCTTTTCCTGAATATTGTCAGTGACTCTAGTGTAACTAAGGAACCACGAAGTGTGAGACAGGCTCGTTCTGCATGTGAGGGAAGGCTCATCTCCAGTGTTCTGGAAGTGTAGAGACTTTTCTTCTCTCCTATTCAATTTGGATGAGCTGTCAAGCCCTTTGTGGCCAAGATGATGAGCAGTTTTAACCCAGAAGTGTTATTCAAAAAACTTCGTCTGGTGTAATTGTTGCATTTCAAAAGTTATTTTAGATCATCTCCCTCATATGCAGATGAACCATGTGTTTGGTTTTGCCTGCAATGTTGTTTTTCATGCAATGTGCATGAGTGCTTAGGATCAGAGAGCAATCTTTGGGCATGGTTTCCAGTTATTATGGACTCAACGATCACACAGTTAAAAATGCTTTGATGATTGCAAGTTTTTCTCACATAGATTGCTCACTTGCTAATGCTCATGGTGAAAATCTCATCGTTAAGCTGATTTACATAAAAAACATTATATGCCTGTAGGCTCTGGAATTTCATTAAAATCTCAATCTTAGCGCAGTCCTTAAAATTTGCTGTTTGCAATGACTAAAATGTCTCTCTAACAACTTTTCCTTCTCCTGATGAAAGGCAGGTAAGTTGTTGCACACACACCCCATTCCCAACTCTCATTCACACAGACTGGTGCCTATGAGTCCTTTCTTTACACCAGTCCACAGAGCCAGAGCAGATATGTAGCACTGTTGGGTTTGACTGTAAGTAAATAAAATTTTTGCCTCTTCTGGGCTGGATCCTGCTGTCTTTATGAATATGGAGCAAATAGTCCTGTTGGTTTCAATGGTATGAGAGATGACTCAGTTCCAGGAATGGTAAGGCCAAGTTCCTTTTTTCTATTTTTTTTTCCGTTTCTTTTCCCCCATCTCACATTTTTGAAGATAGTTTTAGGAGGAAAAGGATTATTTTTCAAGGATGTGAGCTGTCTGAGCAAACCCAATTTCAATACCGTTACTCATATTATACAATAAAATTTAAGTAGTGTGTAATAGTTGTAGAATATGCCCCACTGCAAACTGCAGGTTCTGTTCCTAGCTACATAAGGGCTAAACCACCTTTTTATTAAAGACTTCTACCATCTTTAGCTACTGGCTGGGCAGTGGCATCCTTTCACTGACCTTTCCTGTGGTGAGTATCTGCAGAAGCTTTGTCTTCCTCTATTCTGCCTTGACTCTAGTCAATCTAAACGCCAGACTTGCTGGGCACTTTGATACACGCTTGTCCATAATAAACTGGACTTTCACAAAGGCCACTGAATGGCTGTGGATTTTAATGTGCTCCAACCCCTGCCTGTCTGGACAGAGTTTGAACCAGTAGACTGACCATAAATCCCATTGCCATCTCCCTGTGGTTGACTAATTGAGAGCTTGAGTACAAGTCCCCCAGTACATGCAATGTGTTCCCACCATGAAGACAGCTGGCAGTGCTCGTCTCTCCTAGCAAGACTGAAACAGTGCTCTGCTGCATACTCTCCCCAAATCTTTCTCTACTCAAGCCTATAAGCAACACAAATCTCAGGGTCTTTTTCTTGACCATCTTACCTGGTTTTGTCCTGGCTTCTCTTTCCCCACCCCACACTCCTGATTTCCTCAGCTGCCTTCATCTCTTCCTTCAGCAGGAGCAAATCAGCAGTGGATTCATTTTCTCCTCTTCCATGCTACTTGGCACAGTGGGGAGATAGGCTCAGGGATACAGTCCTCCAGCTTCCAGGAGAGACACCCAGATGTGGCACAGCCAGGTAGAGCTTAGATGTGTGTTGCAGGAAAAAATCTTTCTTAGCACCAGTCTGGAATGTGCTCAGCACAGATAGGATTTCCTGGGCATTTAGATGGTAAAATCAAAGATGTCTCAAAGGAGCATATCAAACTGAATTTTTTTGGAGAGGCTTATAAGTTAGCTGAATTTTAATGTACTTTTACAGGAACAGCAAAAGATGTATGCTTAGCATAGTGACTTCTGCTCCATATTAACATGGGGTGATAAAAGGAAAGGTCTTCAGGAATTTTTAATGGGTAAAAACCATGGTTTTCCCTTACCCTCACAGCTACAAATTTCTGGATGAATTTTTCTTGCTGTGCGTCTCTGTATATTCGAGGCAGACATCCAGCGTGCAAAATTTTATTCCAAATGTATGTATCTTTGAAAGTGTATAAGTAGCTGAAAACAAGGTTTATAATGAAAAATGTCAAGCAAGTTTAGTAATCAGCAATGTTAGATATCCTGCCTGCATGGGGAAATATATACAAGTGGTGGAAATGGATGCATAAGCACACATCCATTCCAGCTGCAAGCATTCTTCAGTAATGAGCCCTGCCAATAGCACAATTTTTATGAGGGCAGCACGTAAGCAACAGCCTATTGAAATGAGATCTATGTGTTCTTCCTGAATAGCAGTTTGCAGCGCCACTTGGGATCTCTCCTGTAATAGAAATTCCTAGATGCTTTTATTTTCCTGAGGCAAAATTGGTGTGAATTTGTCTGTCTTATGCTCAGGAGTCTACGCCTAAAAAAATTCTGGATAATGATAATTAATCACAGTGCAGTGATGGGTAAGCAGATGCATGTCCCTTCGTATGAGCAGCGTAGTGATAGAGGTGGGCTATACAAAGCTAGACCCAAAATCCATGTAAGTATGGAGCTTGGAAGACGGGGGGCTTAAAAAAGTGAAGCTAGGGAAGAGTAGACTGGGCCACTGACTATAAGGCTTAGTTACTACCCGTTAATTATTAGTGTACTAATTCACCATACTACTCGTGTGGTGGTTGGAGGCAGGTTGCAGCTGAATCAAATTATCAAGCAAAGGAAATAGAAGCGAAAGTCAATAGTAGAGAGTATCCACAGATCACAAGTAACAACAGAACAAAGAATCAATGATAAAATAGATTGTAATAATCAGCTGTCCTGTTATAAAGAAGGTGACTCCAGCCCTGAATGTGCCACCCTTGTGAAGCAACAGCAGTCTGTGAACAACACCATCTGAAGATTAAATAAATTTATTAAAATGATCTATTCTGTTCTTCAAATTACAACTATAAATACTGAAATATAATTATTTATTGTTGCAGAGTTAAGGTTATTTGAATGTTCTAATGGTGCATCTTCTGTATCTTGACAAGTTTTGGGGTTTTGGCTTAATCTTGGTTAGAAGGTTTCTGGGTGTTCTGCTACCTGGTTTTGAGCTGTTACAGTTTCCTTGCAAAGGTTTGTGCCTGAAACTGTTGGTATGTACTGGTCAGCCCTAATTCTCTCTCCAGGTACTTTTTTCTGTCTTGCATGGAAGTGTTAGAATAATCTGACAGGTGAGACTTTATATGCTCGTATCTCTCGGGTTCTCAGAAGTCCTCTAACAGTCTGTTTACGTGTGTTTGTGCATGTTTTACAGCAGGGCAAGGAAAAAGTTATAGGAAAATCGGAAGAAATTCTGCAGCTGGGATTAAAGCAACACATCTGTTTAGGCCTCGTTTGCTTTACTAAAAGCTGAGGTGCCTTACGGAAAACCAGAGGCAGCTGTGATACTAAACAAATACTGTGAGCAGATGTGGTTTACAGCTTAAGGAAATGCATTGTCCATAGGTGGCTGAGTAGCAGACCAGCTTGGCCAGCTGTACTGTGACTATCACGTATTGGACAAGACAATCCCTGGAGCAGGCAGATTTTCTGACACAGCACAAGAACTAAGAGTGATTGTTTGCATGGTGCAGCAGCAGGCATACAGGATGGGAATAAGCAGTATCATGTATCGATGCTGGAACTACAAATTAGATTCGCCAGTAATAACCTTACCTTTTAACTTTGTTATATGTCTTAATTCTTTGCTGACAGGGCAGGTATAGTATTTGGAGAAACTACCTAAATTTATCTGAAAATGGTTAATGCTTAGGGAAAGGCTGATGCAGGAGCACTGGGTTTCGACTCTTCGGGTTGCACAGTTTACCTGCTCTCTGCACTTCCCGCATTGTTGAGAAGGAGGAAGTGGGCACTGGAGGCAACAGCAGGTGGAGAAGGGTTGTCAGACAGGAGAGGTGGGACAGGACAGATGCCTGCACACTGGGTTTCACAGGTGGCTGCTGATACAGCTCCTACAGGGTGGTTCGTGCTTCATGAAGCTCTTGGTGAGGCAGTACATTTTCCCTCTTTGTTCGTCAGGTTTGACTTTCTTACTCTCTCCATCTCTGTTCATTGCCTTGTTTTTTTCCTCGCTTTCTTTTCATTTAGTCTTATTTAGACAGTTCTAGTCTTTCTTCTCTCTGCCCTGTCCCCACTCTCTCTGCACAGTGATTCTCTTCTAATCTCAATCCTCTCATTCCCTCAATTCTACATCGGTGCTGTTCCATACCCAATTCCAGTACTGCAACACCTCGTATAAACTGCTTTTAATCTCTCTCTTTTAGGCTTCCCATTGTAATTCCCTGTCCTATTTTTTTCACCTGCCTCTCTCAGTTTCCTCATTGCATTCAATCAGTTCTCCCCACCATTGACTCCCTATCTTCACTTTGACACCTTCTGTCTGCAGCCCCAAAGATCACTGTGGTGACTTTAATTCAAGATGGTCTTGTAGCCATCTAACACAGTATCTATCCTATGTTTGTTTATTCCACTTCTGGGTCCTCTCTAGGGAAAGCTTTGACTCATAACTTAATTTCTTCGCTGTCTGATTTGGTTCACTTGGTTCCCACCCACTTACCAAAGACAGCTACCTTTTCATTACTGGTTTTTGACACCTCTCATTTTTTATGCAGAACGTTTGCCCAAAAGAGCAACAACAGCTCTTTTAGTAATAGATTGAATTCATCGCAAATGACTCAGGTTTTAGGGCTGTCATTACTTCCCTGAGAGGTTATTCAGCGCTGAGAAATGCTCAGCTAATGCCTAGTCACCTCAGCTATTTAATTGAAACAAAAATTATCATGGGAGTAAATCACCAGCAGGCTGTGGAAGTGCCTCAGGTGTATCACACACTCCTGTAAAACACCAGCTAATGCTTCCTGCCTCCGCCAAAGACTATCATTTAGTCTTTCCTTGAAATACTCATTAGGGTGATTGTTTTGTGGGATTTTTTTTTTTT
>WEIS01065910.1:0-15512 GCA_013389965.1 Todus mexicanus | reverse complement strand
AAAAAATAATAAAAATATCCACATAATTATAGACAGAAGCAGAGATACCTGACCTGGCGAGCAGTGGCTTCGGCCACTTCTGTCGTACAGAAACGACGCTGTGTAGGAAAGCATCTCCCGAGGCAGGTGTGGTTTTCTGTGCCTGGTCACTCTGCAGTTTTGTCTTCTACAAATCTGCCTTTGAAACCCTGACTCTCACAACATCCACCACATCCCAAAGCACGTTGTATCTCCCTCGAGGGAGTTGCTTTTCCCCTGCAACTTGCTTTTCTTTTCATGAGGTCTCTTACTTTACACACTGAGATACTACCAGTAATTCATCCATGGTGATCTTCCCCATCCTCCAGGATTCTGTAGGCTTTCCTCATCTCCCAGCCTTCCCCAGCTGTGTATTTATAGGCTTAAGGCACCTTGGTCTATTCGGGCGCTGCATTTCCTCAGCTGGTCTATCTCTCAGCCCCTCGGCATCATGACATCTTGCTACAGGAATTTCTTTGCATTCTTGCTGCTGCTGTTGTGACTCAGCAATACCAGTGCGTGTTTCGGCCCCGTGCTCTTGCCAAAGGCTGCTCCTGTGTTCGTGTCTAGAACTTGTTCCTCTGCAATTTGATCCAGACTCGTTCTTTCCTCTCTAAACCTCTCACACGCTTGTTTGTTGCTGCGTTGGGTATAAAGCCAGACCCTCCAATTGATCCTGCTTTGCTCCTTAGATGTTTCCATTTGTGTGGAAGGACATAGATTCGGAGTTTGCTTCCCCAGAGCACCTGTGGTCTGAGTGCTCCTAATGACCCCTCTTTCCTCTTCATAATTCAGGGGCATCAAACACACTTCCAGAAGTGCTTTTGTTCACAACTCTCAATGAGAACCAGGTTTCTGTTGTGGTTTTTTCGGTTGGGTTGGTGGGTTTTTTTCAGGGGGGTGTGTGTGTGTGTGTGTGTGTCTGTTTATATCTTTAGTCCCTGGGCTCAAAGTGCAATCCTAACAGCACCCGCCCTCGCTGCTGTAGATATGATGCTTGTTAGCAGCTGAAGAGAAGCAGTATAACCAGCTAGGGATGGCTGAAATGCTGCGTCCCAGAAGTTTTGTGTAGACCTAAACTGCTAAGACCCTGGGAAAGAAACAAGCGCTTGGTCGGGAGGCCAGAGGAGGGCTTGCAGAAAGATCTTTTCCCTTAAAGGCACTATCGGGCAAATCAGGGCAGGATGAATGCAGCTCCCTTGTAAACACCCTTGTAAACCAGGACTTTGACCCCCTTGATATGAATGCCGTGCCTCTGTTCCCACTGCTTGCCAATGCTGAGGTGTACACATGATGGGTGAAAGCCCCGGTGGGGACGAAGGAGCCTCCCTCCCCATGGCCACCAGCAGATGCCTGGGTGTGGAGCCATGGACCACAGGAGGTGTTTCCTGCTGGTTTAGAGGCAGGAGCTCAGGAGAAGTCCTTGATGCTCACGGTAATATTGGCCAAGGGTGCCCCTACATTGTATGGAGAAGTCTTAAACATCTGATATGATGATATCCAAAGCAGAAAATGTTTTTCCCTCTCACTTCTCCAGCCTCAAAACACCTCAGGTGCGAGTTATAGCAGCCCCAGCTGAAATCCCACCCATGCAAGGAAACGAAACACAAACCTATCCTTGTGAAATACCAGCAGGGATGGAATTATATCCCTCACGGTTATAAGGTGACTCCCAAGTCCAAACCTCCCAACCTGGTTTGCTCCCAGACAGAGGAGCAGAAACACTCCAACTCGCAGCAGATGAGGGGCTCCCCTTTGCATCTCAGACCAAGCTGTGATGGACCGGCTCCAAACCTGCAACATCAGGAGGAAAAGCGATCTCAGCCTTCCTTGCCTGTTGAAAGCCAAGAGGAGTCATGGTCACAGGCAGCGCTGGCAAGGAGGTTGCCTCTAAGGACACGTGCCAAGGCTGAGGCGCAGACTTTCCACAGGGATGTACCTCTGGGGAATAAGTGCCAGCTGTGTCGCTGGTGTGCTGAGGGTCAGGGGCAAAGCTTATGCTAGCAGCTTCCAGTGCCATACATCAAAACTTCGCTCCTGTAAGACATGGATGTGGCTTAGGACCCCGAGCAGGCTGCATCCAAGTAAGAAGTTATTTCTGATAATTTTGCCCTGGCCAGAGATGAGCTTTGCTCTTCTTTCAAATCTGTTTTTTTTTAGACCAGAAAGCCAGTAAGGAGCTGCAGTACAGCAGCAGGGTTATGTACAATTGGTGGAATCAGTGTAAATATTTGGCAGGGGTTTCAGTGTTGTTTTCATCCCCCTGCAGAGCTATGAAAACACAAAGGCGCTGTGGCGGGTGAATACATCATCATGTGGCTCAATGCGGCGGCTGCTGGCCAAACATTCAGGGGGACCCCTGCTCTCTGGTAGCCCGGCCTTTGCCCAGCTCCTCCCTGGCCCAGCAGCAAACTCATCCACTAAAGTAAATCATTGGCAAACTGAGCTGAAGTAGGGAAAGGCTTGGCATGAGAGCGTGAGCAGCAAGCATGCACGAGAAGGCGAGATGGAGAGAGCAGCTGCCCCTTTCCAGGCTGATGAGCCGCTAGATGAGTCCCATCACGTCTATACCCTCAGTATTTGCAGATTTGCCCATCTCCATAGCTCACAGCTTTCCCTTGAGGGGACAGATGTCGGCAAGGCAGGGCTGTGCCATATTTTTTTGCAAGGGGTTTTGGCAAATCTCTGCTGCACCTCACTGCAGAGTTGGCGAGCACAGGGTGCAGCAGCCCTTCTCCACCAAAAGTGCACAATTCCTGGCAGGGACGCGCAGCTTGGCCTGAACCTTCTCTCAGTTTGGGAGAGTTTTGGGGGTTTTTTTTCGGTTTTGCAGAGTGAAAATGACTGCAGTGCAAACCACCCCTGCGTCCATACGCTTACGTGTCAAGATGTCCCTGAATCATTGCAACAGGAGCGAAGGCAGTTCATAAAATCTTAATCTGAATCAATAAGGGCAAGTGAAACACTATAAAACTAACCCGTGGTATTTTTGCCCTACAGTTGAAAGGTAGAGGTATAAAGATACAATTTAGCTGAGAGAGGTGGTTATGGCAGGACTGTTTCAGCTCATTAACTTCTACTGGAATTTTCCTGTTACCCCTGGGGATTACTCTGGAGTAGGCGTTTTACCGAGCACTTGTACATGTGCCTCTGCCAAATTGCTCAATCCACTCACTTCTGTCTGTACTTAGGGATGAGCCAACCTCGGTATTTTCCCCATCCGGCCTTCCCCTTCCTCCCACCGCAGAAAAAACCCCAACAAAAGATAGTGAAGACTTTCAACCCAGAAGATGCTTTATTGCCATAAATGAAAGGAAAACCACAGAATCATTTGTCGCTTCTCAGGGTAAAAGCTTCCCTTTTCTAGCCTGGCTCTGAATTTTTGAGGTGCCGGCTGGAATCAAGGTTTTGTAGGAACAAAGGTGCCGTGTCCATCACAACCCCCGTTCAGCCAAATGGTGAAGAGACGTGTACGTGGAAAACACTAGTTGGCATTGCCTAACTTTTGCATAACTCACAAAGCCTGCTGTTATTCAACAGGGCTGGAAGTTGCATCAGTGTCTGCAGCATTTGTGCTTAGTAATGCTAGATGTGTGAAATACAGACACTTGACACCACCTATTTTCTTCAGCCCCCCTCTTTTCTCTTGTTTTCTGGATTTTGTTCTTTAATCCTCTTGAAATGCTTATCTTCTTTTCCTTACGAGTAATCTGAACATGTCCTTAAAAGCTGACCCCCTAAAGAAGACAAATTTAACCCTGTGGTTCCCCAAGTAATAGTTCTCATTTGCTACCAAGGAATTAGTTACGGAGAGGATAGAAACGAAACCCTGGTTCTCATCTGCCCTAGCCCACATGAACACAGCCTTTGAATAGTTGCTGGAAAAAGCTTTAAGTCTCTTATAGGACTTCCCTAAATGAGAGAAATTAGCCTGAAAAAAATATTGTATTGAGTACAAAGATCTATGGAGAGATCACAGTGAAACTCCTGGCTGTAAGGCCAGATTACTGTTGAAACACGCTGGCAAAATTCCCGTGAATTCTGAGGGTTTAGAGAAAGTCGGGTTGAATATTATGGACAGTATTTAAAAACCATGGAGGTGCATATTGAGATCCCTATATTTTCAAGCCATTAAAAATGCACCTAGATATCCAGAACCAAAGGCCCCCCCACCCAGCACAGGTAACATACCAACTCTGGAAAGATTCTGCTGACAAACCACAAGATTTTCTCTTTGTTCCCCTGGACAGTTTATAAACAAGTCTATTACTTAACAAACAATTTTGTTTTGCCAACTGAGACCCTAAAGGGAGTGAAACTTCTTTTTAGCAGCCAGACACCTTATTTCTGAGCTATGGGATGCAAAACCCTTCTGAGCACCTGGCTCTGTAATATCATTATTACATACCCCAGCATGAGGAAGGCCAGCTTGATTATTAAATTACTGGAGCATAACAAAATAATGAATAGCCCCAGAGTAGCTGCCTTGTTGTGATCATCCCATATTGTATTGCTTCCTCCTTTTGAAAAGCCCTGTTCAGAGGGTAACTTATTTAAAGCTCCTTCTGCCCGACACCCAATCTTGCCAGAGCAGCCCAGGCATAGATGTGAGCAGCAAGAAGTAGGAGCAAACCGGTGTAGCAAATACCACTTTGCAACTCAGAGCTTGATACTTACGTACCTTGGAAGACTACACTAGGTAAGAGCCTTTTGCTGCACGGCATTTGTTCCCCAAATTGTGTTGGATTGAGTGTATTATTATATGCATGGGTTTTAAATGTCGTTTTGGCTCCTAGTGGTTAAGAGCTCCTTCTAGGACATAGCGACTTGCATTCAGGCACTGACTTTCAAAGAGAGAACCACCCCAGAAGATGTGGATTTTGCTCTGAGAAGCACCTTTAAGGGCCAGGATGGCCCCAGACCTGTATTTAGACACCTGAAATGAGCCCACAACATGACCAGACTGGTGGTGATGTGCCCCAGAGGGCAGCAGGGAACTCACTGCATGAACAGTTGTCTGGGAGCAGTCAGAAACCACTGGTCACATATCAGAACAAACTACGTGTATTACTGGCACTACCATCACCCAGAGGAAGGATTTGCTGCCTTCACTCAGCATAGGAAACACCAGCACTTCTAAGATCTCACCCTGAAAAAGCATGCCACTTCCCAGCCAGCTACTTAAACGTACCCTGTGGCGTCGCCTGCCTTGGCCCATCTCTGGCATCACTAGTTCATGGGAGCGATGCAAGGGATCTGCTTGAGTATTGGAGCTGGCATCCAGGGGACTGCCTCATTGGCAGTTTCTTCCTCTGTAAAAATGCATCAGCCCAGATTAATGGCGAAGCCTGGAGAGGCAGCAGGTCTCCGCGAAGGCTGTGGCACGACTGCCAGGAGTTTGTATTATTTGCCATCAGGGACTTGGCTGTGGAAGTGTTGAGGAGGCTTAAGGATGCCTACGGTATAACTTGCCACTGCTAGTTCCATCATAGGTGTCCCTCCACCTCGTGTTGCCCAGGGCTCTTGCCCCAGGTCTAGCTACATCTTCAAGCAAGGGCTCCCTGTAACACCACGGCTGGCTAACTAAGCCCCTGTGCTGCTTCTGGAAAGAAGGGTGGAGAAAGGTGGGACACTCTCAGAACAGGAGAAACATGTCTTTAAGTACACATATGTTTGCTGCCATAAGTAATATAAACATTATAGTACACGGATACCATGGCTGTTGCAATTGAGAACGGGCGTTTAAAAATCAGATGTGGTCACACATTCTTTGGCAAATCTCAGCATTTCCCCAGCGTTGGCAGCAGTGCCACTGATTTGCTAATACTTGGGTAAGTCTGTCAGCGTTTACTGATACAGGAATTACACAGCTAGAAGACATCCTCTGTTGCTTTAATTTCATGGTAAGCTTCCCTCAGAAAAACTACAAAAGGTATAAAAAATTAAAGGATTAAATTCTTGTGCAAAGGGAGAAGCTCGAAGGCAGACCTTTGACAGCAGGGGGGATCTCTGCCACCCTGCTAACCAGGAAAAGGAGCTTCCCCCAGGGAGAAACTAACGGGGTAGAAGGAAGAAAGTGAAATCACCAAACATCCTTTTCTGTCTTTTCAGACCTGAGACCAAACGTGGGTTTTAAAGGCCCCGGGTGTGTGACAGCAAACTTGCTTTTTCTAGGAGTGCTGGTGAAGAGCCAACAAACCCAACACAGAGGTGCCGCGCTCCCAGCTGGAAGGGAAGACTCTCGTGCTGTCTGCTCCTTAACACTGTCATGGCCACAAAAGCCACCAGCTCTAAGAAATCCCTCCAGCTGCTGCTTTTTCAGGTCACTCTTCTGGGGCCTGTCTTCTGCGGGAACGTGTTGGTCTGGCCCACGGAAGGCAGCCACTGGCTGAACGTGAAAATAATTATAGAGGAGCTCATGCGCCGTGGGCACAGCGTTACTGTCCTGGTATCCAACGCTTCCCTCTTCATTAAACCCAGGGCTGAGGCCACGGAGAAGTTTGAGGTCTATAACGTGCCCTTCGAGAAAGACACCATTGAGAACCTGATCGAGGACGTAGTGGCACTGTGGCTGTGGAACAGACCAACCACCTTGACTTTCTGGCGGTTTTACAAGGAGCTGGGAAAACTGACCAAAAACTGGCACCGGATGAACAGGCTGATGTGTGACGCGGTGCTAACCGACCGAGAGCTGATGGCCCACCTGCAGCGGTCTGGCTACGGCCTGCTGCTGTCAGACCCAGTGACCCTCTGTGGGGACCTTCTGGCTCTCAAGCTGTCCATCCCCTTCATCTACTCACTGCGCTTCTCCCCGGCCTCCACCGTGGAGAGGCACTGCGGCAAGATCCCGGCCCCACCATCCTACGCGCCCGCGGCTCTGTCTGAGCTCACCGACTGCATGTCCTTCAGCGAGAGGATAAAAAACATCGTGTCTTACCACCTGCAAGACTACGTTTTCCAGAGCTACTGGGGACAATGGGATACCTACTATAGCAAGGTCTTAGGTAAGCCTCCTGTTGCTTCGCTTCTCGCTACACAGCCTCTCGCCTTATGACCTGCAGAGCTAAGAACCTGGTGGGGTTGCACAGTCAAGGTCTGAGAGAGGTCAGCAAGAAGTTTGTCATTATGTCCCTACGTGGAAAAGGGAATGAGCCACCAGTGTCCATCGGCTGCACCCTCTCCCCTGTCAGGGTGCTGTCCTGCTAGAAGACAGGGGTCAGTGGTCATCCCAACTGATGGGTTTGACTTTCGCTATAATGATTTTTCACGTGTCAGGGGCAGAGCTGTTGTCCTAATCCAGAGTACCATAACAAGAAGGGCTGAGCTGGTGAGTTACAAGCCAACCCTGCCACCTTCAGTAGCAACACTGAAATGCTTTGTGCCTGTGTAACACAGACTTCACTCTCATCACTGGTCTATTGCCCATAGAATGAACAAGGTTGGAAAAGACCGTAGAGATCATCAAGTCCAACCTGTAACTTATTACCTAACCTATATGGTCATATGAAAGGAATTCCCTCTGCACAGAACAGGTTTTATTTCAAACATACCCTCCACTCACAAGAAAACGGTGAAAGCAACAAGTCTTCCTCTGCGCAGGCTTCTCTGGTGGGCTGTTTTGAGCGAATATGTATTAAAAATACGTTTATTTAAGTATTAATCACGTGCTATCAGTGTGCCGGTTTTGCTAGCCTCACACTGAGCTCAGGAAAAAGAGCACTTGCAAATATCTCAGGCTTCAATTGCCTGCGAACACCTGCATGCTGCAGGGCTCCACAAGTACCCTGAGCTGTTGTCACGTGCACAGCAGATGAGGTGTCTTGGCTTCTCACAACCCAGCTGCTTCCATCACCCTCGTTTTCATCCTGGAAGCAGCATTGAAGCCGTAACTAAAGCCTTGCAAAACAATGTCGGGAAAACATTGTGTAACAGAGCTGGGCAGAAGCCCAGCGATGACGATTTTTAGTGCAGTGCAGAGGACTTCCGTTATTTCTTCACTTCACATCAGAAGGGCGGCCATAAATAAAACTGTTTAGCAGATTTGCTGGTTCAATTTACGGTCCTTAATTGGCACCTACTGGCAGGCAGGATAACCCACACCATCACCATCACCTAACAGCTTTGGCCTCCCACAACGCCTCCCTGGAAGAGGCAGGTTCACATAAGGACAGTCTTACTTCGATCCTGAAGTCACTCGCTGTCTAGTTTCATTCACTTAGAGACGCAACTTTTTAGCCGCAGCCCTGGGTCACCACCTGAAGTGCATTATAAATGGATGCTCAGTGGCTTCGCAAAGCAAAAGGGTGCCCACACAGTGGGTGGGTATCTTCACTGCAGACCCAGCTGTGCTTCAAAGAGCCAGAAGAATGATAAAGTCACGTCTTCCGCCAAACAAATGACATGGAGGCTGTGGTTAGACAGGCAGGAGAGCCAGGGTGACCGACAGGACACAGTCCTCACTGAACTGAGCTCGGGGCTCAGCTCTCTCCACTGCTCCAGAAGCAAAACACCTTCCAGCTTCAGCAAACTGTTTATCGCCAGCTGGTGCCAGCTGTCCCCAGTCACCTTTTTCCTCAGGAGATCAGCCTGTTATCCAGGACAGGATTTCACGTCAGCTCCCTTGGCTCCCTGCCCTCCAGAGAAAGGCAGTGTCACCACAGCCCAGCCCAGCCAGCGATGAGGAAAGGCCTGTGGGGTGTTGCCACACAGAGCTGCTATGGCTGGGAAGGAGGTGGCAGCACTGTGGCTGCTGGCTGTGCTGGGCTGGGGGTCCGGGGGGAAGGTGTTGGTCTGGCCAGCTGACAACAGCCACTGGCTGAACATGGAGTACATCCTCCAGGAGCTTGTGGTCCGGGGCCATGAGGTGACCGTGCTGCTGCCTTCGTGTTTCCTCATCCTCAACGCCACGCAGCCCTCACCCTTCCAGTTTGAGGTGGTCGAGGTGCCGATAACCAAAGAGGAGATGGCTGCGTTACTGGATGAAGCTTTCTATTTTTGGTTTTACGAGGAGGGAGTGCTTCCTGTCTGGAAAAGCGTTTACAAGGTAGCTCAATTTATGTACAAGCTGGAGAATGTAACCAAAACCATTGCTGACGAAGTCCTGAAGAATGAGGGGCTGCTGGAGAGACTGAGGGCATCCACCTTCGATGTCCTCTTGGCAGACCCACTGTCACCCAGCGGGGAGCTGTTTGCTGAGAAGCTGGGTATCCCCTTCATATACACCATCCGATTCTCCATGGGCAACACGGTGGAGCGGCTCTGCGGGACACTCCCAGCGCCTCCTTCCTACGTACCAGCCACCCTAAGCTGCCTAACAGATAGGATGTCCTTCCTGCAAAGGCTAAAAAACATCATCACCTACACGGTGCAGGACATCCTATATCATTATATTCTCTGGGGAAGATGGGACCAATACTACAGCGATGTTTTAGGTAAGGCTGCTCTTCATTCCAGAAATTACAGCTGCTGTGCATGCAAGAATAAATACCCAGAGCTTTGAGGAGCTAATTAGGAGCAAGACAGCCCTGAACCAGCTCTCCTTCCTCCAAAATTCCCGTGTCCAGTCAAACAATCCAGGCAAGTATGAATCTTACCTCTTAGTCCTGACCTGCTACACTAGTACAGCTGTCTGTACAGGTACTTCTAGGACAAGTAAGACAACGCTAAAGCCACTTGAAGCAGAGCTCATCAGTCATATTCATAGATGAATCATGACAAACGCAGCAAAATAATGCTATATATTGACCAAACGCTAGTGCTGAACTGAACCTTTCGAAGGAGAAATGAAAAAATAGCTTTGGAAAGCTGTTTAATAATAAATACTCTTTTTATCCCCTCCTAGAATCCTTTTTGCTTGCTGGCTTATGCCCAAATGAGAGAATGGCCTCCTTCTGTCTTTTAAAGGCTCGAGGAGCAGCTGAGTCTCAATTTGCAGTGATAAAAGGCTCTCAGCAGACACAGGCTTTCCTGCTTTTCTTGAAAGCGTTTAACAGAAATATTAGAAGATAATCGCATTTATTTGTAAGTTGTTGGGTTTTTTTTTCTTTTTTAAATGATAGCCGCGTACTTATTATCGGAGTTTCACTCTAAGTGATGATTGCAATGCTGGAAAGGAAACAGGGTGAATAGGTGCGTTGTTGTTGGGCAGATGAAATGGTTATTATTTCGATAGGAGACTTTAAGAGGTTTTATTTATATTTCACTAGTAGGGCGTGAATTCTGCTGAGAGAGCTAAGCTGCTAAGATATCCTCCTCTTTGAATACCTGGATGTGTGTTTGCTGGTGTCCCTTATCGTGTTGGACAGGGACTAGGAATTCTTGTGCCGGCAGAAGCGTGGTTTGCTGATCTCCTGTTGCATGAGCCTCAGAGCTGCTCGGATCTTGCGTTGTCTGTTTTAAGAGTCCATGTGCAATCCCTGTTCTGTTAGCTGAGTCAGCCGAGCCGGTCTCCACCCTGACTGGGAGACGCTTTGATATGGAGCGTATCCAGTCCTGAAGGAAGGGTGAAAGGAGGGGACGAACACCTCACAGAAATGGGGCAATGTCCGAGCTCCTGCAGTGTGTGCACGCACCTTCTCTTTCTCCTTGGATCGTCTTCTTCAGGGTTCTTATTACTCCAGCTGCGTTCCTAGAGCTATCTAAAGGCTTTTTCAACTGATGAGGTTGGAGCATGATGGAAGACCACCTGCTGCATTGTGAGGGCAGCTCACGTGGTGGTGCTGAGCCCCTGGAGGAATGCTCAGCCCTGTTTAGACTTAGTCTGAGCCTCATTCAGCCTCTGCTCAGGAAAGAGCGTCTGCCTGGTCTTTCCCCTGAACACATTGGTAGCACCAAGCGTCTCCACTACACCTGCAAAATACAGTCAAGAGGAGAAGTCTGGTCTCTTGTTTTGGCAGTATCTGTTGTCCTTGACAACGTGATATGGATACACTGACGCCAGTTTGCATTATCTTCGCAAGAGAAGGTACGGAAGCAGCAAGGTGAGCAAACCCTGCGTTCCTCACCTCCTCCCGGAGCGGCCTGATGCTGGTGTCATCTCTATGAGGACCATGTCATTCCAGCAGCAATGCTGTGTGTCCGCAGCACCTGGGCAGAACTAGAACATCCTGGGGGCTGGTTGTGAATCACTGCAGGACATTTTTGCGTCTAGTAAGCAAGGAGATAAAAAAAAATGTAACCAGCTTTACAGGTAGGTTGGTTCTTACAAGGCAAAGCAGCAAATCTAGGCTGTAGTCGAGTGATAAGATGGGGTTCATCCTGGAGCTGTTCAAAAAGTCCTGTGGGCTGCTCATGTGCTTTTCCTACCCTGAGCTCCTGCTTGGTACAGGAACGTGGATCTCCACCTTGAAGATCTGCTATGAGGGTATACTGATTTTAGCTGGAATAGAGGTGATTTTCTCCACAGTAGCTTGCATGGGGCCGTATTTTGTATCTGTGATGANCTTTGCGGTGCTCAGCTGCCTATCAGGATTATACCACAACGCAGGGGAAGGGCTCCTGGTCCTCACATGCCGCAAAATGCAGTTTGTGGTAAGCAGAAACAGGAGCTGCTGTCATTTTGAGATCAGCTGTGGCTCTGCAGGAGACTCCAGAACAGGATTTACTGCTTGCCCAGTCACCCTCTGAGTGTTGTTCTGTGTTCTGACATGCCCTCTTGCCCAGCCTGGCATCAAGAGGATTTCGCTTTCATTGGCTGGCTCCGCAGTGTTTGCATACTGGAGAGATGAACTGCTTCCAGCTTGGGCAGGCTGGAGTCGCACGTGGAATGCTGAGATGATGAGACCGAGGTTCCCCTGGCTGCTCTGGGCCTTTTCATGTTGCTGGAGCGCTGGCTTTTGTGGGAAGGTGGTGGTGTGGCCCACTGATGCAAGCCACTGGATTAACGTGAAAGTGCTGCTGGAAGAGCTTGTTCTCCGAGGTCATGAAGTAACTGTGCTGGTGCCTGCAAGCAATTTGCTCATCGACTACCAAGACACCTCCTCCCCCTTCACCTTTGAGGTCCTGCAAGTCCCCTTCACTCAGAAGACCCTGGATGCTGTCATGGAGGACTTCCTCAACTTCTGGCTGAATGAGATCCCTAATCTCTACCCCTGGGAGATCATGTGGAGGGTGAAAGAGGACCTGGAGGTCTTCACTAATATGTTAAAGCAGACCTGTGACACCTTGCTGATGAACACTCAGCTGATGGCAAAACTGCAGCAGGCCAAGTTTGATGTCCTGATCGCCGACCCCATGGCTATAGGTGGGGAGCTTGTAGCAGAAATCCTAGGGATTCCTTTTGTCTACAGCTTCCGATTCTCCGACGGGAACGCGGTAGAGCGGCTGTGTGGCGGGCTCCCATCCCCACCTTCTTACGTGCCTGCCAGCACAATGGGGCTGACGGACCACATGTCCTTTGTGGAAAGAACGCGGAACTTCCTCTTCCACTTTTACACGGATTTATTTTTCTGGAAGTTTTGGCAAGACGAATGGGATGGGTACTACAGTAATGTCCTAGGTAAGGCAGCTCTTGAGCGGTTTGTCCTCTTGCGTAGGTTGTGCCTTTTGAATGTTTTGGGAGCTCAGTGCTGTTGTCTCAAAATGCTGTTGTCTCAGAATGCTCCTTTTCAGCGGCCGGCAGAGATGGTAATTCTGTTTCGGTCACACGGAGGCTGTGCTTTCCCTTTTAGGTCTGGTCTAGTCCAACAGACACCAGTGTAGTTTTGCTCTACTTGCTCTTGAGGATCTTAAGGGCACAGGGTTTTCTGGTTTTTGTCAGTGATGAGCTCTTGCAGCGCCCACTTCAGCGCTTTCAGAGGACAGTTGTTACCTCTGCACCTTGCCCACGGGAACTTTTACAATTAAGATGGTAGTAGATAAAGGCTGGAGGGCAAAATCATTCTTTAACTAAGAATAAGGCACTGGAGACAGCTCCACCCCATTGTAACTGGGAACACTGGCTGTCTCTGGACAGCTGCAGAGTGCAAACCACCCTTCATTCACACCGCACGCACCGCCTGGAGCTATCGCCTTGCAACCCCACGTAGTAGAGGCTGGTAAGCGTGACTTCGTGTTGCCCAATAATCAGTGCTAAGAGCAGTTACCTTTCCCTTTCGGCCACTGGTCAAAGTTTCCACTAGTCTCCTTGAACTGTGCACACACCTGAATTGTTTTGCTACAACCTAGTGCGACTCGGGCTTGATTCAAAGTCTGTTAAAGAGACCTTTCAGTTCAACGGACTTTGAGTCTTGTGCAGAATATCTGCGTTTAGGCAGGTAACGAGTAAACAGCAGGCACAAGGGCACCTATTCTATTGCCCTCCAATCTCTTCCTGTTTCCCAGGAATGCCTTTGTGCTCTGCAAACGGAGCCCTTTTCCCAGTTGATTTCTTTTTTTCAATAGCACCTAAGACTTAAGTATGCCTTTATAGCACCTCCGCTTGCAGCGGCGCAGGCTTGATTTTCATGCCGGTAACTTCGTCACTGACTCGTTGCTCTTAAAAGACATTTCCAAAAAAATTACCGGTGTAAATTGTAACGTTGATCAAGTTGTATGAGAAGATGCTCTACAGGTAATTTTTAGCTTGCTGCTTATTTTACTTGGCTCCTGCTTGCGTTAGGCTGGCTTTGGACAACCATTTATCAACATTTCTAACCCTTTTACTCCTCAGTTCTACTTTGTGGGGAGAATACCGCAGAAACAACTTGCAACATGTACCTGAGAAAACATTTTTTTCCAGATGGAAAACTATAAAACAATATTACCTCTTTTTTTTTTTTTTCTTTATTCCCCCCATAGATGGATTTCTAGAGACACTGGATTTTGCATAAAATATGATATTCAAAGAAGCTATGGATTGGGCTAATTTTTCCCAGTATATGTGAGAAGGAGCTGACCCAGTCCCCAAGAGAACCAGGAATAGCTGTGTCTGTCTTTTATTGTAGTCTGAGCAGCCACTGACTGAGTCACCACTTGAAAAATGACACAGAGCTCTGTTGAAAACCTTTCCTCCTCTCTGACTCGTGATCCTCACTTTGTGATTCATTTATTTTTCATTTGGAAAGAGAATTCGCTGTGACTGTTCTCTCCCCCCAAAGCGCATTCCGATTACAAGCACAGGTAATGAAGTCTTCCAGTGGTACGAGAATTGCACTCCCGTGTCGCAGGGTCTAAATGCTTCCCACTTATTCTTGTGCTGCTCTAAATTCATCCCAAAGGTTGAAAATCCTTTTAAAGACTGTATCGCCTTGTTCATGGCAACCTGCCGAGGTCAAATACAAGACAGGGCAAAGAATAGGTCTGGGTTTGTCCGTTGTGCTCCCATTTCACACGTGACTTGATAATTATGCAGGTTGGGAGTGCCAAAAGACAAAAGATAAGGTAAGACAAAGGTTTTGCAATCTACAGCAACCCAAACCCACTCCGGTGTGTGTTGTAAACCCCTTGTACCTTGTCCACAGGAAGGCCCACCACCCTGTGCGAGACGATGGGGAAAGCAGAGATATGGTTAATCCGAACGTACTGGGATTTTGAATTTCCACGCCCTTTCCTGCCCAACTTTGAGTTTGTTGGAGGACTTCACTGCCAGCCTGCAAAGCCGTTACCAAAGGTATCCCAACTTAGTTCTGCCGGTGGTCGGTTGTTTGGACAGCAGAATAAAACCCGTTTCTCTCCCTGATCAACCAAGCAAGCCACGTCCTCAGAAAGCTCGTGCTTCAAGAAAATGCGCTGCTAGTGGTGGGGAGCTTGGAGCTATGTAGCCATCTGTCCATACTTGGGCAAATTGAGGGCCGGGTTTACAGCCTGCTGTCTTAAAAGAAGATTGCTGAGGTCAGCAGGAGTGAATACAATGTTTGTTCTAGGAGAAAAAAGGTGCTACCTCAGTAGTTAAGTGTAAGAGTTGACTCTAAGGTACAGACTTTTGCAGCCCGTCATAACATTCAAATACCTGACGCGAAAAGGCGCTATGACGAGAGAAATCCTGTAGACAAAGCGGAGTCAAGACCTGCAGAAAGAGTCCCCCCAGATACTGGTGGCAGCAGCATGACAGGCTCTGCTCTAGATTATCACTCCCGTAGGAGCCTTAGAGGAGGGAGGGTGTTATCTAACGAAAGAAACCTTCTCTCTTCACACCTGCCTGTAGCTGGGGTTGAGTTGGGGGAGATGGATGACTATTCTCTTCTGGATGCTATTGCTCCATTTCACATGACATTAATGGGGGTGGGGGGCAAAAAGGAACAGGAAGACCTACTGGTCCGATTTGTAGAAAATCTATTTAGCAACATGTGCTATAATTGCAAGAAATAGAGAACTAGTTGAGCAGCAAAGGGATGGCATTGACTAGATGAATCTCTGATCAGGATGCTGAAAACCCCGGTCAGTTTTCAACACTTGCCCTTCCTCCAAAGCTATGAAATGTAAAGTGCTTGTTCCAGGAAAATCCAGAACCATGACTGGCTGTGCTAAGGATGGTGTCAAGGGATATGGAGAAGGCGAGGCTCAGGGGGGACCTTATC
>WEIS01065907.1:0-14769 GCA_013389965.1 Todus mexicanus | reverse complement strand
CCCCCCCAGTTAAAGCAATTAGTTTGCTCTGGAACTGTAGAGGCAGGGTTGGGGTGGGGAGCAGAGTTGAAGCATCTCTGGGACTTCATAACAATGGATATTCAGCATAAATGTTTGATCTTCCAAAAACTCATAAGTGAAGGACAGCAACGCAATAAAAATGGTGCCTGTGGGTAGAGGCTGTAACAATGCCTGCGTGATGAGCAGGAAGGGCTCAGCATGCTGCAGTCTGCCTCTGCTGCGTGGAAGCTTGCATGGTCCTTTCCTTGCAGGGGGGGCTCAAGTCCAAGACATCTTTTGGAGTGGTTAATCTTTGCCCTAAGATACAGACAGCAAGCTTTAGCTAACAAGCATTGCTCTTCAGGTCAGTGAGAGAGGAGAATCATCCCACAAGGGAAGCCCTCAGTTGTGGGGCAGGAGAAACAGAGAAGACTCCTCCGTAGGGAACCTGTAGGATGAGGGCATGTGAAGAGGCTCCACAGCGGGGACCAGCACAGGGCACAACCCAGGCTGGATTATCACTGTGCATGGACAGCCATTCTAGGGCCTTAGGATGTCTCAAGGCAGAGGCTGGAGGATCCCAACATCAGGAAATATGTGCTCCAGGTTCATTGCTGAAGCTCCTTCCCACCACTACCTGGACCTGCACGCTGGGGGCAGGGGAGGGGAGGGGGGAGGAGGTGGTGTGTGCGTGTGCATGTGCTGGGAGAGGCAGAGAGCTGTCGTAGTGCAGTACAACAGATCAAGGGCCATTTTGAATTAAATAGATACAAATACTGCCTGTGATTGGTGCCCATAGACAGCCAAAAAGCTCGAGTCTTTGCTGTAGCTGTGCAGAAATTGAGATGCGTGTCCATAGCCACAGCAGCTGGGCCAGGGAGCTGTGCTGTGGCATGCCTAAAAACAGTTTTCCCAGGTATCTGTCTATCTTTGCTGGTAACAGCTCCTGCATGGCTAGATGGACCTCTTTCCTTTGTAGCGTCCTTTCCCTCTGCATGAGGAGTATTGCTGGCTGGTGGAAGGCTCTTGGCACCTCTGGTTCCAAAAGGAGTCCTTAAAAGGTGAGGAATCTCACTCTATTTATTGTCCCTTGGTGCTTTTTGCAAGAATACAGATGCCTCTGGATGCTTTCCTGTGCAAGTCAATTTTTTACAAGATAAACAGGCTTTTCTGCAGTTGTGCTGTACATGTGGATGCGTGTGTGTGGTCAGTCATCGCACTCTCTGAGAGGCCAGAGAGGTTCCTGGTGCTCTGCAAACATGCTTCCCCAGATGGGCTTGGGTGCCAAAGCCTACAGAAAAAATAACACAGGGGTTTCTCCTAGAGTAACACACTCCAGAATTAAATTTCCCTGTTTTTCTTGCTCTCTGTCATTTTCTGGCTATGCCCAGCTCGGCCCTTCTGGCAATGCAGCTGAGCCTCCTCCTTAGATACGTATATGGTCCCCAATACTGTTGCACTTGACTCTTACTCAAGCATTTAAAAATAGCTGTAACAATAACACACGGGCTCTGGTTCTCCCCTCCCAGCCTGTAGCAGAAATAGCACGGTGAGTTTATAGACAGGATCCAGACTTGTGACCAGAAAGGGCTCAAAGCCTCCCTTTTGTCCTTTAAGAAAGCGATGAAAGAGGGGAGAAAGATACACAAATGATTCTTGCGATCTCTGCTTGCCCCAGAGCCACTGCAGGCTGCCTGGAAATAGGTGACACAAGGCAGGCCCATTGGTTTTGTGTCTCTGGAGCAAGCAGTTCCCACTCTGCCTGGCACTGGTGCCGGAGAACGGCAGCAGTTTGGGTAAGCTCAGCTGTGAGATGCTGCTGGTTTGCAGTTCCTGTTGGCACCTGGGACTTGCAGAGTCCCTGGCTCTTCTGCACCTTTTCTGTGTGTTCAGGTCGTGGCTGGGATTTGCCTCCATTCCTGTGGGCCCCTGAAGAGCTGGGGATATGGTTTTGCTAAGATGCTCAGGGCTGTCATGCTCTGTGCACTCCTTCCATTTGTCCCCAAGTGCTCTGCAGTAGCCTGTTGTTACTTGGACGTCTATCTCTGAGTGTCCTTTGCACCATGCTGCAAGCTTTTCCATGGAAAGGACTGCCTTTGCCTAGTGCAATGATGAGAGGGGGTGAGAGCAGCCAGGCCAGGCAGATGTTTCTGTAGTGCTGTTTCTGGCAAACTCCCTGAGTTTGGGGCTTTATGAGAGATGCTTTATGCCCTTCCCTTGTAAGGAAGGGTGGGGAGGCTGGCAGAGATCAGGAGTAGTTGGGAGAGCACTGGCATCACACAGGGGACCTAGGGAACCATGGGGGTGGGCGAGTGCGAGATATGCCCATGCTGGGGGCTGTGCTCCATCCTGCTGCCCCCTGGCAGCGTGTCACTGTTAGACCCTTGCAAACACAGGCGGGTTGCTGGGACTTGGTGGAGCAGTCCTCCTCCTTGGCATGGCAAGGCGGCAGCCAGGTAAAAGGCTCACTGCTCATCCCTGGCTCCTCCATAAGCAACTAGGTAAATGCAAATCACACTTTGCATAAGCTCGTTAAACATGCCAAAAAGCGCATGGCTGGCAGAGAATAGTTGCATAAACAAGGCTGGTGTTTACTATGTGATTTAGGCCCTGTCCTAAGCAAGAATGCTCCATCATTCCCTTTGGAAAGCTCTATGAGCAGAACAGTTATTTACTGCCTGTTAAACTGAGCTGCTACGGAAGTCCCATTCGACTTATTAATGACTCCAGTGACTGCAATTTGTTCTGAAGAAACAAATGGTGAGAATAAAATACCAGCATCGCCTTTTGGTAGATGTAACTACTGGGTCAGGAGAGCTGCTTTGCTTTCATAATTCACGGCCTGGGAAAAGCACATGGATGTGACCGGCTGCATTCACCTGGAGCTTGATGAGCGCTGAAGCTTGACCTGCACTCACCCTGGATGGTGCTGAGCACCCACAGGGTGAGGCCAGTGGCACGGCTGGCAAAAAGCAGCATAGGGTGTGGGGAAGGGCCACGTTTGCGTGAGAACAGCCCAGAGAGAGATCATATTAAATCCTCTGGCTGCCAGGGTGCATTAGTTACCTGCTCTGCCACACATGCCCTCACATTGACAGAAGGGAATTTTACTGCCTCTGAGCCTCTACAGACACGGTCAAGCTGCAACAAAATGAACCACCTCCTACACTCTCTTTGCTTGGTGGCACTTTTCTAGCCTGGAGCTTGGAAGTCAAACATTGGTGTTGGTGTCAGTGTGACTGGCTGTGCGGTCCCATCCTGACCCTGCACAGTGGACAGGCAGGAACATGGGCAGAAATGTGGGGAGCAGCATAGGCAGGACCCCAGAAACGTGTGCCCAAGGCACATGCATGTCACCATATGAGGAGCAGGGAGAGCCCCACCAGATGAAGGCAGCACTTGCCTGGGACCCATCTCTGGAGCTGATGTTTGAGTTCAGCTGTCAGATCAGGACCTCGGAAGCATCATGGGGAGGGTTTATTTGGGGACAGCTCAACAGGTGCTGGGTGAAACACGGCGAGGAGCAACATCCTTGGGCAGGTAGAGACTTTTCTCCTCCTTGGTGCTAGCTGAGCTCTGTTGAGCCATGTGGATCAGAAATGTCCCATGGCACCTGGATTGGGGCATGGGCAGGCAGCTGCCCAGAGCAGCCCAAGCTCCTGGTTTGCTTGGCAGCCTCACAGGGTATCTGAGATCTGCTTTTGCACCCATGCACCCTGCCCTGGAAATGCATCTCTTGTATTCCCACTTATCACTAGCTCGTGGTTTAACCTAGCACAAGTCACCATGAGGCTGGAACAAGAGCAGGAGCAGTTCTATGTAACTAGAGGACACAAGCACGAAGAGCTGCTAAGGACCTCAGGGGCATTAGCACGGCTCTCCCTGAGTCTAGGGCAAAGCAGCACTAATGGGGGACCAAGCACAGGAGCAGCTCCTGGCCCTAAAGGGGTTGCACTGCAGCTTTGTCCCTGGGCGGTTTCCTGCACGCCACTGAGAGCTGGGTGGGCTGCAAGCCCCGGCTGTAGCACAGTGCACCGAACCCGAGGCACCATGGAGATGGAGCAGTGGGAAGGTCATGAGATGGGGCAGGAGTGGGTGTGTGGATGCACTATCGGCCCTGTCAGTGACAGAAACACAGTGAAGGCAAAACAATGAGTAAAGAAAAGATGAGTACAACGTAGAGGGAGACAATGAGAGGGGAGGGAAGGGTTTTCCACAGAGAATATGCAGGAGTACTACTGGATCCATCAGGAATCATTACAAACTTTATTTGTCTGTGCATTGTGTGCCAATGATAAGGATCATCACAATTAGTGGACTCACTGCCTATAGTGGTGGGCAATACACACAAAGAAAAATCAATGAAGCCAAACAGACAAAAATGAAATCATTGTACATAAAAGCAATCACAAACCTGAACAACCTGCTCCTCTGTTTGATTCTTCCCCCAAAACAATGAGAAATAAAAACAAAAAAACCCCAAAATCCATCAAAAGTGAAGAAAATGGACTGAGAAAAAAAAACCCCAAACAACCCACAACTTCATATTCCATGAGAAAATCTTAAAGCAGGTTAATTAAATTTTTCACAGAATGTTCAAAATGAGTACAAATACCACCAGCCAATCGGTTATAGTACAAGTGTCAGAAGTGGTTTTCGGCTGGGTGGGAATAGCTCACTAGTGGATGTGCAGACTGGGCATTTGCCTGTCAGGGACACCAGGAAGCCAGCCCGGTGAAGGGCGTAGGGTAAGAAGGCATCTCTCAACACCAGTGCACAATGTCATCACTGTGCTGCGCCCAGGGGAGCTCTATATCCACACCTCCTCAGGCTCAGCTTGCTACCCCAGCCAGGACTGCTGGAGTAGGTGGAAAATGCAGAGTTACACCTCCCTGTCTCATCCTTCCCATTGATTTCAGATTCAGACAGTGCTAAATGTGGCCTTTTTCCTTGGGGGACACTTCTCAGTTACGCTCAGTGGTGTGGGAGATCTCGCTATGGCCCTTCAGCCCTTACACTGAATTATTCTGCCCCCAAATGGCTGTGGGAAAGAACCAGCTTTGGGGACTGATCCTGATGGCTTAACACTCAGAAACAGGGACTGTACCTCTGGGGACACAGGGAACAGCAAAGGACCAAAGGGTTTTGTGGCAGCCACAGGCTATAAAGGCAGAGGCAGGCGAGGTGCTGGGAGCCAGCCATGCTCGTCCCTCTTGGGCTCAGATGCTTCTCATCCCACTCGGGCTCCCATGGACATTGCTTAAAACCCCCTGTGGACAATGGAGGCTTTCACACTGGCTTCAGCACGTCCTGGACTGGCTGCTGAAGCATGGACCCCAGCCACACAGGGGGACGGAGCCTGCAGTCCCTGCTGTCTCTGCAGTGTGGGTTTTACTCTCCTGAAAACCTACATCTCCATGGCTGTTACTGGTTCTTGTGGACCCACGCATAAAGCAATGAACAGGGACGGCTTTCTTTCCTTTAGCCCCACTAAAAGGAAACAAACAAACGAAGAAAAACCTATGGCAAAACTAAACTGACTAAAATAAATAAAATCGGTGAAAAGAAAACACTTGTATCTGTAATGCTCAACCCACATGGCTGGAAGGACTATCGTTATAGGATGCTATATACAAAGAGGGTTCATTTCATTCATGCAAATGTTACAAGTACCACAACAGCATGCCCGAGGAGGTGGGCGAGGTAGGAGAAAAGCCCCCACCGCTCCACGCAGCCTCGGCTTAGGACACTGGACACGAGGTTGCAGCTGCGCATCCCCGAAGCACAGAGGGAGGGAAGGTGAGGGACATGTTGGGGGAGGGGGAGGGAGAAGGAAAATGCTAGTTGCACACACTCCAAAACAAAACAAAAGAAATCCCAACCCCAAATCAATGACGAAAACGGTTTGTGTTCTATCCTTAGAAAGCTCCCAATTTCCCCTTGTCTTCAGTCCGGTCTCTCACTTCTCTCCAACAGGGCCAGAGGGGACGTTCCCAAATGGTGAAGGCAGGCGTATGGTGGTCGGAGATCAGGACCCTTGCTTTCCTCTCCTTCCCTTGCCCACTGCTCTGTTTCTCACCAGCTACTCTGGCCTTCCTCGTGCTGACGTGCCCCGGTCGCCCTCGCATCCATCCTCCCGGGAGGCCAGCGGGCAGGAGAGAGCGATGGGAAAGGGCTCGGTGGCTATTAGCCACTTTTGTTGGTAGAGTTGCAGAGAGGGCCCTGCCGCCGGGCGTCTGGCTGGGGCTGCTGCCTGGGGAGGGGTCCTGCTGGCTTTGGGGTCCCGCCTAGTTCAAAGGATGCTCCAAAGCCGCTTTCCGTCAGCAGGTGTGTGAACATGGCAAATCTCTTTTATTCTTTCTCTGTTCATTATACAAAGCATTATATCTATATCTATACCTATATATCACTCTATATAGATACATATAGATATATATATATATTTACTATCTCTGATTGTCCCTTTAGAAGCCCTTTATGTGGCAGTAGGCTTCCAGAGATGAGAAGAATATGTACAACAGCCAGAGGAGGATAAAGAGTGAGGTTGTGAGCAGCTTGGAAGTCCGCGGCCCGCCCAGCTCACCTCCAATCTCGGGTCTCCGCCGGTAGAGAAGCACGCCCACACTGATAAAAGCAAAAATGGTGAAGAGGGTGACAGAGAAGGCCAAGGTGCCGGGCGAGACTTGGAAGGCTTGTCCATGCGCTGCGTGGTAGATGGCTGCGATTGACCAGGCCACCCCGATGCCCAGGAAAACGTTCACGGCATTACTCCCCGTGACGTTCCCGATGGAGGCATCCGCATACTGGTCCTGCGTAGCTGCTACTTTGCTGGCAAACGTGTCTGCAAAGGGAAGGTGGAGAGAAACCCTCAGGAAACAGCCAGGTAAAGAGGGGCAGCAGCAGACGGCTTGGGGACACATGCCAATGACATCAGTTGGGGAATTATAGTGGTGGGTAAGGGGAGAGCGTACAGCCCCATCTATGGGCACTTCCAAGGAAGGGCACATAAGGTCAGAGCCAGAGTGACGGTCAGTGTCCAGAAATGCCCAGGAGGGAAATCTCAATGTCCAGAAATATGGGGATTACCCCAGTATGGCCCCAGGTGCCCCACAGTGCTTCAAGCAAGAGACTTTTCCCAGTACTATACTGCATTGGCCTCTTCTCCCACATTCACTAATTTGTTGACTTGCAAAAGAACTGAAAAGGTTGGAAAAGCTTTGCGGGAGTCACAATGGTTTATATCTATCCTTCAAGTCCCCTGAGGTTTTGTATTTGTGTCTGCTTTAATGATGTCTCTCCAGAACTTTTGCTTCACTAAAGCCCAGTGTCTTGTGCAGACCCCGACACTGCGGTAAGCAAGTGGTCACCTTCCATTGCTTAGGGAGAAAACCTACACAGGTGGGCGTACACTTGCCCAGGTGCTCCACCAGCTTTCCTATGGGTGGCAAAAGAGCTGTCCTAAAACTCAGTTGGACTTTTACGTGGCAGATCTTGTGTTGAGCAGACCAGCGTGATGCTGCTCTGCACCATAGGGAAGTGCTAATTTTACATCCAAACCCACTCTGGATCTGCAGGGGCCTTAAGCAGGAGTAAGGATTAGCACCTGGGTTTTGTCTGAGTGGGCACTCTCAGCTAACTATGAGAAGATGAATCCTTAACACATCTGCACTCCCAGATCACCTTGGGTACAGGCAGCAGAGCGTGGCTCAGAAAAAGAAAATGGTGAGGGCAGATTTCATATTTTTCAATTCCACAGAGGTTTCTTTATGCTCCTTCCCAGCAGGGCTCCAAGGTGAGCCAGCAAACCGCAGCCTGGCATTAAAGACCCAGTTTCATGTAACAGGAAGGGCTGGACACCTATAAGCATAGTGAGAGGTGCCACTTGCTGCAAAGAAATCAAAAGGCTGCTTTATTTAAAAAAAAAAAAAAAGCTCCCATGGAAATGCATCTGACTGTTGTGGGAAGGAAAAGGCATCTCCTCTTGTCAGCCTTGGTCATGATATGGTAATAGAGTTGTGGGAAAGTGATGGTGCCTCTGTGGCTCTCCAGCTGCCACTGTGGGAGGAGGGATTGGGCACATCTGAGGCAGACTACCAGAGCCAGCCGGAGTGTGGAAACAACCACATGCACTTCTGCAAGCAAGAGTGGTGCTTTTAATGCAGGGAATGTGCCTGTCGGCCTTGATTTCACTGCACATCTGTCTGATGCCTGCCTGCCTCCTGGAAAGCAGGTGCGGAGAACCCCAGCTAGCATCGAGCTAGCATGACACGGTCTGAAAGCATCTGCTAGTTCAAACAAGAGTAGCCAAATATATTCTAAAAAGAACTTCTTAAATGCCACCTTTTGTCAACAAAAGTAGGAAGGAAGGTTTTCACTGTCAAGGGTGTGAGACAGCCCTGTAAACTTAACACCTAAAAGCTCTAGTGCCAGAAGACTAAAAAATGCTCCTTCTTCTGTTCCTTGCCAAAACTCGGCTTATCCTTTTGGTTCTGCTGCCTCTTTTTTTGGGCTCTGATGTCATTAGGATAAATTCACGATCTTTGAGCACCCCAGTGCTGATCACTGGAAGTCTAGAGGTGGTGAGGGAAGGTGTGACCAATGTGAGGAGTGGTCAGGTTGGGTTAGAGTCCCTTGTCCGGGAACCAGGCTCTGCTTGTCCAGCACAACCCATGAAGGAAGGTGAGTGAAAGGCCCAGGCACTCTCACAGAAGTGGACACAACTTCCTGGAGCAACCATGTCACTGGGACCATCCTCTCCAGTACATCGGTTCATCCCTGAGAAGGGCCCTTTGCTGAGACAGTAGATGTGCATCAGGGAGATAATGTGGCATGTAGGTACAGGAACTCATGTTTTTTCTCTCCCTGGCCAGTCCTCAGTCTTTGCTGTCTTCTGAGGTTGGATGACCACTCACCTGAGACAAATATTTGCAGGACCAGAACCTTCTAGGGGCTTCATAAACCGCATTTCAGGCAGCTCCCCCAGCTCAGCAACCTAACCTTGATCCATCTGAACTAAAGCTGAACCTGGTCTCACACAAAGGTGTCTGTGCAGGGCAGTGTACCCTAACTATGGCCTAGCACCTAGCACACCTGGAAGACAAGGTTAAAGGAGAAGATGCTCAGAAAGAAAGTGCAGGACTGCCAACACAGGCAGCATTTTAATCAAAACCCAATTTCCTACTCTGAGAGTGGATGCCATGGAAACTGTCCACAGAAATAGATACTTCACAGTCTTTGCAAAGGGAAGGTCCTTGAAATAATTTCCATGGGACTGGATTCACATTCTGGTTCGACCCTCCTGGCCCATCTGAGACTGAAAAGCAACTTCCACATGCATCTCAAATCTGTCCTTGGGGGTCCTGCAGAGCACAGCCGAGGACCTCATTGAATCCAGCTTTCCCAGTCCAAACTCAAACCCAGCCTGGACACAGGTGGACCTTTACAACAAACCCTGCTGTTGTCCTTACCTGGCACCGATGTCCCCAGTGCAACAAACACGACTGCAGTGACTGAGTCCTTCAAGCCAATGGTGCAGCCGAAGTGGGATGCCAGGTCGCCGATGAAAGCTGTCAGGAGACCGATCATGAGAATGGAGACAACGAAGCAAGCCCAGCCATTCCAGTAGTCTGTCGGGGGCACGAAGGCAAAAAGGACCTTCCAGAAGACAGTCAGAAAGTGCATCACATAGTCGAAACAGGAGGGCAGCTTCTCCTCCCCACATTCATCGTCATCGTCGTCTTCCCCTGGAGAAAACCACCAGTGTCTGATTAGACTCACCCATCCTGGGGGAGACTGGGCAAAGCTCCTGTGCATACTGCAGCCCCTCAAATGCTGTCTCTCACAATTTGAGCCCTAGAGTCCCAAAAATCTTCTGGGCCATCAGAGGAGCTTTATGGTCTTTCCTGGCCCCTTCCAATGGCATGGAGAGACCCTCCAAAGGTGTTAGTTTTGAAATCCAACCTGCACTTCAGAAAATGCAGAGCCTCGCCAGTGCCTCTGCTTGAGCGTAACCTTCAGATGCTTCCTGTGACTCAGCCTTTGCTCAGGAGCCCTTTTCCCAGAAGAAGTTGGAAACAACTGACCTCACANCTGTTGTTAATGTCTTGCATGGGTCATTTTCCCAGCATGAGGCTGCTAACAGTCCTGGCCCCATCTCTGCTCACCAGGCACATTGTGTGGGTCAGACCCTGGCTCTCCTGCTGCTGCGCTAAGTGCTTGGCCCTGCACAGTGCACTGCTGCTCACAGCTGTGGGCCCTGCACCACCTGCAAGACCTGGGTCTCCATCAGAGATGAGGAGTTGAGGATATGAGTCCTTGTGTCCATCCTGCCTGATAACCCTGGGGCTCTCACACCCTGAGTGCCAGCTGCTGCATGACCCCAAAGGCTCTCAGGGAGATACGCATCCACAACCATGTCCCCTGGACATGCAGGCTGGCTCATGCCCAGAACCTCTCCTGTGGCTCTCAGGGAAATAGCTCAGCAGACGTTGAGCTGTTCTGGCTCCCTCCCCTGGTTCCTCATTTCTTTCCCCCAGCACTCGCCCAGCACATCTTCACACAGGGAGCCGGCAGGTGTCTCGGTTTCTCCTTCCCTACTCCAGGCATTGGCTCCTCACCTGTCTTTCCAAAGCCATGTGGTATCTGGCCTCCAGGGAGTCCCCATTGTATGAGGCTGTCCCCACAAGGGAGCTCTTTGGGGCTGGTGAGCTTTGCCTTTTCCGGCAGCTCTAACGAGGCATCTTTTGAGCCCAGCAGCCAGCCTGTTTTCTGGGAGGGCTGCGTGGCAAGCACAGAGCTCTCCCAGCCTGTCACTGTGCACAATGCCAGAGTTGTGTCACAGTCAAGACCTTCTCCTGCTCATGCTGGAACCAACCCTTGGGCATGAAGGGGAGGTGGCACTTTCCCAATAAAATCAGTGGGAGACTTCCTGCTGCCCTCCAGGAATAAGAATGGGTTTCTAAGTTACAGACGTCGAGGATCCCAAGACCATTGTGAGTTGTGTTAAAGACATCCCTTTCACTTGGGTTTGTGATTTGTCCTTGTCTTTGATGAATTTTTCCCCTCCAAATATGTGGACCACCAGATCTCCCTGCACGGCTGTTGGCAGAAGCTCTTTAGTAATGGGAGGACACAATGTGCCGCATCAGATGACACAAGTGAACCTGGCTCTCCTTCCCGGGAGGACATTTCGGGATGGAAGAGAAAAGGGATCGAGTTCTAGAGTAACCAAGAGCACTCAGTAAAACCCGAGCCTCTGCTCTGCTCCACCAGAGTGGAAGAGAGGACAAGGTCCCACCTTGTCAGACACTGGCTTTAAAAGGATAATAGCTCTTTGCCTGGGAAAAGCTACTTCTCTTGGTGGCTACAGTACTGATTAGGCTGGCATGAGCTCTTGCATGAGATCTTACTGGCTTTATCTGCCTTGCTGCTGGCCAGGGTGAACTCTCCTCCTTTCACATCTCCCTCCACAACGTGAAAGTTTGATTGAATAACAAAATGTATAAAACCTCCCACAGGGGGAATAAAATGGTCTTGGTATACACTGTATACCAATATGTACCAATTAACTCCATGTTCAAATGGTAGCTTTGTGCCAACACAACAGTTACTGGGCAAAGCTGCTGGTGAGCCGCTTGCTCCTTTGCTGCTCATAACAATTGGTCTCTGCCTCATTGCAAAGGTTGTGATGAAAAGCCAATTGGGAGATCAAGACATGGCATCCTTCCTGAGAAAGTGGAGGCCAGACCCTCTGCACTGAAGTTTCACCTCTTGGCTATTCCCCTTTGTGGTTCCATAGAGCGTGAGTGCAGCACAGAGGAGTAAGAAAGCGAGAAGGCCAAGGATCACCCAGATTGTGATCACCCTCAAGAGATTTGGTAACCTGTAAGGGGAGTCAACCTGCTCTTGGTCTGGCTCAGCTCCAGTACATGTAAACTTTGCACTCTGCTGGCATCCTTAGGATGCTCAGCAGAAATTTTCAGCTCTCAGAAGAAATGCAGCTGCAGGGGGAGGAACTGGATTGGTGAATCAGGAGGAGAGGAGCTTGGGGAGGGGACCAAGCAAGAGCAATGTGGGGAGTGTCTGCAGACAGAATGGAGTGAAACTCCCCTCTGCCTTGACAAGTGATACAGTAAGAGGCAATGGCCACAAACTGCAGTTTGGATGGTAATATTAGGAGAAATGTCTCCTCCAGGAGGGTGGGTGCTGCCCTGGGACATGTACCCTGGCTGACGGGCATCATCTTTGAAGGTTTTCTTTATTCAGCTAAAGCCATGACCAAACAGGCAAAAGTCTTACTCGGCACCTTGTTAGGGTACAACTTTGCACACATTGTTTGTCTTCAAAGAACCTTTGCAGATAAAGACCGACACATAAGATAGAGGCATTGGGAAACCTGATGTCTACAATAACTTGGTGGAAAAATCATGCGTTTCTTGTCTTTAAAGCTTCAAACTCACCATGGCAGGACCAGTAGCTAATCAGTGGCATGGTGTTATTTTTTGTGGCAGATATAAATACCCTATTCCTGTGCTTTGTCGTGAAGATAAGGAACAGTTTTTCAGCCTGGGAAGCCTTTGCTGGCCTGGTTTTTCTGCTCATTGCACAAAGGCTGGTGCTGGCAGGATACGCTGTGCGGTGCTCATCACACTGTAATTTTGCAGCAGGTATTTTAAACCTTTCCCAAGCTGCACGGCAGCAGGACTGTCATGGATATAAATCTTTACGGAGATGATAAAACGGACTGAAAAATGAACATGAGTGCCACTGTCATAACATTCATCCAGATCTGTCCGTCATTTTGTTAGGCAGCAACAATGTCTCTCTTTCAAAGAGCTGTCCAGATCCTGTGAAGGTGGCTTGAAATGCAGAGTGTGGTAAGATGGTGACCCAGAGATGCATTCGGGAACAGGCTCACAAACCCTGGGATGTTTTTGCTGTGGAAGAAACTTTATGAGCTGTTGGGTGCATGCCAAAGGCAGCTGTGGGTGAGAGGCTCCAGCTCAGCCCCACAGAGAGCATAGGATGGCATCGCATGGTATGGCACAGTCTTGCTTGCATTTGGAATGGCCTTCAACAGACCTGACCTCCTACTGCTCCTTCACAGCATTCCTGACAACATTGCTGCCAGTTGCTCATTGGGTGGGAAATGGGGCTTTAAAGTTTCTTTTCTTATCTTGGACATTACATTTTGAACTGGGAATATATGACTTTCACCCAAACCCAAACTCCAGTGTTTGAAACATTTGAACTTGCTTGGCACAAAGCTCGAGGAGATAAATCCTGGAAAAAACCCACAACAGTAGGTCCAGAGTTGAGACAAACTACTGTTCCCCAGCTGCAAGTGACAGCTCATGTCCACTGAAATATGCCACACTTATTAACTATTTGTGAATCATCCTGTTAGCACTGATGGTGGCCAACATTCAAGACATGGTGGCGACAGTGTTTTCACATAACTGCAGTCTTTACATGTGTCACAGAGATGAGATTCGGTGACTATCTTTGCTTCGATATGGGATGCAATTAAATAATTGATTCTGGCATAGATTCGTTTAGCCATATTAGCTACGAAATCTGCAGCAAGGATTGTCTTGAATGATATGTTCATGTTGTATTCAAAATAATGGGAGGCTCTTGGCTGGAGGCGCTATGAACAGCTATGCTACAAGAGGAGGGATCACAATTTGAGGTAATAGCTGTTGCACAATGTCCTGTCCTTGTTTTCAGAGGTGGAGTATAAATAGTATGGCCATCACTTTTAATTGCTTTGTATTGGGCAGAGGTTACCCTGTACAGCAGAGCTCAAGGTAGGCAGAGTGAGTGTTCCCCCAAGCATTTTGATGCACAATTAGCCAGATGAGCTCAAATTGCCTTCCCCAGTGATTTAATTTAGGCTGGTTGATTTGCCCTAATGCATGCACACATGCAGCCCAGGCTGCGCTGTGAGGTTTTAACATCCAGCCAGTGAGTTATAGGGTCTCCAGCTGTTAAAACCGCATCTGGAAGAGAACTTCTTTCTTTCATCTTCCACAGATGTGGGAATGCTAATATATCCTATAATGGGCATACTGGTAAACACAGCGCTGGCACCTGTGAGAACAGTGCAACAGGGCATTTCTGAGGGAAAGACAATTCTCCAAGAGGGGGAAGATATCACCAGATACGATCTGATATGACCACAGATACCACGTGCTGCTGCAGCTATTGGTCTGCAGAGCCATAACCTCCAGCCACAGCTGGCTAGAACCACGGGAGTTCCTGAATGCAGGGAGTCAAGGGCAAATTTTGGCCCACAGAGATGGGGACTCTGTGGCTGTCTTCAGGGCCTGGCACCCGCATTACTCACCACAGCAGTATGGGGAGTACCAGGGATGCTTCGCACCGGCATTATTTATGCTACTCTGAACTTCCAACACTGTGATTGCCTCCCAAACATCTCTCTCTGAAATGAATTCTATCCTCTGGCATCTGGTAATAGCCAGGGTGTTTCTCTGCTGGATGCTACAGAAACACTTAATGCAGGAAGTTTCCTACATATCAGACAAAGTGCTCTCACAAAAGGGCTTAATCAGCTGTCTAATTTATGCAGGCGCTGTCCACCCGTTTTGCATTCAAGCTTATGTCTCCCCAGTGCTGAACACAGGGTGGTGATCACTTTCCTAATCCTGCTAGCCACACTCTTTCTGATACAAGCCAGGATGCTGTTGGCCTTCCTGGACATGCTGATGGCTCATATTCAACCAATACTCTCAGGTCCTTTTCTGCTGG
>WEIS01065903.1:1588-16630 GCA_013389965.1 Todus mexicanus | reverse complement strand
TTACATTTATCTGCATAAAGCAAAGTATCCTGATATTGTGGGTAGGGATTAGAGATCTATCTAGATGATCTGAAGACAGAGCTGAGTAATCTTATACTTGATACCTTTCCTAGAAGCCCTTAGAGACTCCTTATATGAAACACCAACATAGCAAATACTTTGTCACTGATGAAGAGAAAAGTCAAACACCTACAGGAGAAGTCTGAATATGTGATAATATGCAATAAATNCTACAGGAGTAGCCTGAATATGTGATAAGAGGCAATAAATGGAGAAGACACATGGGGAACAGATAGAGACTTTGATAAGACAGGCTACAAAAGAAACCTGTCTCTGACAAAAAGGGTATTAAAGTCAAAGTGATTATGAGAAGTAGGAAAGACTGAAAAACTTGCTGAATCTCATTTGGAAGGTGATCTGAAGGATCAAATCCTGTCAATGTACTTAAGAAAAGTGGCCCTGCATTTCATGCACATTCCTCCTTTCCTTTCACAAATGAAAAGAGACACAGAAGGTATGGCACAAATACCAAAATAATGCAAATAAACTGAATAGGTTCCATCTGCTTTTCAACAAGCCTAATCTGAAACAACAACAAAGCATAGGAGCATTAGAATAACTGATGTACCTAGAATATCTCTACCATGAATGAACTTGAAACTTTCACTGTAAAAAGATACCATACATTTCTACAAAGGATTCTCCTTCCCTGCACTCAGAGGACAAGATGCTTACTGATGCCTTCATCTCCTATTCATTTCACAACACATGTTAGGGCATCAGAGTTAATAAAATATTAATTCATGTCATTTCACCAAAGTGCCTTACGGAACTGTGATTTTCAGATGATGTTTCAGTACAGGTTCCTTAGGCTAAACATGGAGCAAGAATAACCTATAACTCCCTGAAGAGCTCAGACAACATCCTTTTTGGGAAGACAATGTCTTGGGACAAGAGAAACCCAGATTAGATTTCTCCTTTAAATATGTCAAAATTATGACTCGATTCGCAGTCTTCAGTTTAAGAACTTCCAGTTATAATGTAAAAATAGATTCAGGTGCCCATGGTTCCAGCTGGGAAATGGTTTCCTATATTCTTAGCAATTTTTATACAGTGATTTTCAGTTTTCCTGAATTAGCATAAACCCCCAAGATCTCAAGAAGGGTGATGATCTTTTGAAGTAAAAAATATCTTTTTCAGGAAATGAAATATTACATTTAAATCTGAAGATTAAAAACAAAACCACCAAAAACCAAAACGACAACCTAAAAAATCCTCATAGAGTTTAAACTTTAAAAAAAAAAAAAGCTGTGCAAAGTGGTTTTAAGCGGGGAAAACAAAACAGAATAAAAATCCTCAAAACTGTTAAGTCATAGTACAGATAATCTTGAAACTTTCCCCTCATAATATATTGGAGTCTGAGTTTTTTCAGACTTCTCTGTAATCAGCATTTTTCAGAAATAGAGACAGTGGTCAACAAATGTTCTCTAAAGTGTAATGGTTCCAGTCCAAACGTGAAAGAAATATCAAGTGCTTGTATTTATCAATTCCTGTGACAGGTGAAGGAAGAAGGTTTCAGAACAGAGTGAGAATCAGAAAGTAGTAAAAGAATTACATATTCATTTGTCAAAAATTAAGAAAACTTTGTTATTCACATTGCATTCTACACAAATGGGGCTTTTTCTGCTTGGAATTTTATTTTGACAGCTGCTTTTTAAAGGTTTCACCAAATAGAAAGTCTCCAAACATTAGTTTTCTATATTACATTCAGTCACAAAATCACCTTAGTATGAAATAGTTGAAATAACTGGCCACACATGTTTCACCATATTAGTGTTTTTCCTGCTCTGGTGTCCTGGAAGCCACCATCAATTGGCACGGAGAGAAGCAGGGAGGGGAAAAAAAATGTCTCCCTACTGCAGATGCCAAGCTGCATGTGGAGAATAGGAAGCACTTATTAGCTCTCATTACTTCTGTATAATGTGATCTATTTAAAAATACAGTCACACAAGAATTTCACTTTTTCAAAAAATTAAAATCTTAGTTAAATGAAAAGACAAGCTTGACAAAGGTACTGGAGTGTGCTGCTTTGCTTAACAGGCTGTGGCAAGTATCCAAACTCCAGTCAGAACTGAAGAAATCTCATACACTGTCAAGAAGTAAGACTTGCCTCTGACAGAATGTACTGCAAATTTTATGAGAGATAATTGAAGCCAATTCTTGTAATATCCATTAGAGCTCCTCAATATGTCTGTGCAAGGTCTAGAAGAATGTGAGCTCTCCCAGTTAATTCTCCATATTGGTAACTAAAAGCTTCCAAGTTCTCTGCTGTTTCCAACTTTAAGAAAGGCCATAGCTCTGTAGGAATCATTCCTGGCACCTTTAAATGACTAACCTTTGCAAAACTTTCCTGTTTCAGTGTCTAGCAGAGAGAAGCGTGAAAATATGTGCCTAATATGCTCACAAGAATAAACTGACTTGATACTATACCTCACCTCAGATAGTGAAATGTTGGTGAAGAGCTCTGTCTACCTGGCTTAGTAAAGTATGCAGAGGAAAACTGACCTTCACACAATATTCTGCATTTAACCAGCTTTATAAACTTCCTATAAATAGCATCTGCAAATCAAAGACAGAGAAGGAGATTAAAGTTATAGTACAGGCAGTATGAACAGCATTGCTGGGATGATTCAATGACAGAATTGGAAAGGTTTGCAGGAAAAGGGGCACTCCTGTATTAAAGCAGCTGATAGAGTTTAGCTCCAGCTCTGTTAATGCATATAAATAAAAGTTATAAACAGTCCCTTTCCAGCTTTCTTGCAGGCCCCCTTCAGGTACTGGAAGGCAACTATAAGAACTCACCAGTGCCTTCTCTTCTCTTCAATTGCAGCTCATGGGGTTGTCCTACCTGTCCTTGTAGGAAAGGTGTTTCAGCTCTCTGATCATTTCCATGTCCCTCCTCTGGACCCACTCCATCAGGTCCACTTCTGTCTGTGCTGAGGGCTCCAGAGCTGGACACAGTACTCCAGGTGAGGTCTCAATAGAGCAGAGTAAAGTGGTAGAAACACCCCTCTTGACCTGCTGACCACACTTATTTTGATGCAGCCCAGGATGCGATTGGCCTTCTGGGCTGTAAACACACACTATCTGCTCTTGTCCAGCTTCTTGTCCATCAGAACCCCCAAATCCTTTTCCACGGGGGTGCTTTCTATCACCTCACCCCCCAGCCTGTGTTGATGAGGATTGTTCCAACCCAGGTGCATGACTCTGCATGTGGTCTTTTTGAACCTCATGAGGTTCATGTGGGCCCACTACTCCAGCTAGTTCAGGGTATAATAATAATATATATAGTAATACAATAATGAGTATAATAATAATGGGTATAAATAAAAGAGATACTGTCTCTGAATTGTAAGTCTTAGTATTCAGGATGAAGTTACACACTGATGCTACCCTGTAAGACACTCTTAACATCTTTTTACTCCCAGTCCTTCTTTCCACCCCACCAAACAGCTTGACTCAACTGTCTGTGTGGCTACCTTCTATGCCAACTGTATGAAACACAAGTACAACTCAAAAAACAATCTTCCTTTTTCTCTCTACTTAGGAGATTTCTTGTATCTCTGCCCCCTCAGCTGACTCATAAAACAGAGACACACACATTGCAGAGAGATTATAGTAACTGTTCAGTGGTGTGATGTGCCTCAAGATGCTACTGCTGATCTTGGTGTGATTATTGACAGGTTAATAGACAGTTCATAAAGACTCCCCATTAGAGTCATTACACAGGCGTGCTGCTCTGCAAGCTACAAATCCTTCTCTTCAAATTAAGAAAATCGTGTTTCAATACAGGATACAACATTTACAGGTATGTTCTTCATAAAAAGGGCCAAAGAGCGTTATCAACTAAACCTCAAACTTCTCATTACTAGAATAGAAAAATTCAAAGGAAGGAAAGAAGGAAACACAGCTGAGAGGCCACATCCTTCTCGATTTATTTGTTAAGACATGGATAGTCAAACCAGTTTAACTGTCTTCATCTTCAGTGCAAAACTCACTACTTTAAGGCTCCCAGAACTTCCCAGGATAGGAAGATGCCCAAAATTACTATCTAAACAGAACTATAACTTATTTTGTAAGGGAAGCCAGAAGCTTTCTTTTGACTCTTCTCCATCCATTAAAAGAAAAAAATGAAAAGAAAGAAGTAAAACAAAATAATAAAAAAAATGGCTGAACATCAATAGTCTACCTACAGTGTAGTGCTCATTAAATCCATTCACAAAGATTGGCTGGAGGTCTTTAATGCTCAGTTTCCTGCAGAATCTAATTCCATCTACTTGAAGTCCAGAATAAAGCCAGAACCAGGTTAACATACAGCAATGATAGATACTGTGAGGAGGACTTTCAACACCAAAACCTAATAATTAAACCATGGAAAATTAATAAGCAAGGAAAGCAAAATATTTTAGCAAGTGGCATCTTGCAGGTCACATACTGGAAAAACAATGACTTTTACAGATTTCTGGATCCTACAACATATTCAGCATCCTTCTAGCAGACAGAGGAGGAGGACGAAAAACAGCAAGCAACGCCTAGCACCTTTACACAGCGCTTTTTTTGCACCTCAAGAAAATCCTTAAGTCTTAAACCATTTGTTGTGTAATTTTCCATGCACTGTTCACCCCCACACCTTTTTTTTTTTTTCCCCCCTCCTCTTTGAGGTAGAGACCTCAGTGGTCCTTCGGGCTCCACTGAGAGGTAAACTTTGGGGATTTCCCCTCCCACCCGGACACCCCCGAGGTGGGGAGCAGCCGGGCGGAGCGGTGCCGGGTCTCCCCCCGGCGCACCCGGGAGGTGGCGCCGGCGGCCCGCGGCTATAGCGGCTCCGCACCGGCTGCCCTGCTGCCGGGGAACCTGCGAGCACACGGAGACACACTCCGGTCCAGCTAGCGCTAAGCAGCATCTGCAGAGCCAGGAGTACCGGCACGGGTGGGACTCGTGCATCTGCAGGCTCCCCGGGGGCAATGAGGGCATCCTCTGCTACATGCAAGGTGGCAGGACCTGTAAAGCAAAGGCGACAGCAACACTAAGGGTTGTGATCCAATACCCGTGTGGTCAATAGCTTCACGTGTCTACAGAAATCCTTACAATGCCTTTAGCTCAAGACTTATTTTCCCATGTGCTACCTTGACCCCAATTCAGTTCCCCAAATCAGAATTTCACCGTGCTACTGTTACTCTGGTCCTTTCTCTCAGAACCAAAGCCTTAAATCAGGGCCATGTCTCACCCACCTTCTTAAACTTCATCTGCTACCTTTCTCCATTTTACAAAGCAGGGTCTGAATCCACTCCTCCCCACTCCCCACTCCTGCATCCCACTTTATAAGCTGTATGCATTGCCTGCTGTGGTATTTATGCCTGACCAGCCTCCCTCCGAGCCCTCAGGCTACCTTATGCATCTGTCACCAGCTCCTAATCCTGCCCAAGCCACGCAGCCTGCACTCCAGGCCGCCACAGCTCTGGCATCTGCCTCTCAGCGGGGGCACACCCTGCACCCTCGCAGCAGAGAGAACAGCTATGAGCTCAGAACCAGCAGAGCTGGAGCCACACTCCAAAAACATCATCTGACTCTGAGCCCTTATAGGGGAAGACACACTGTGTATCAGCCTGATTCTCTGAACACAGTGGCATGTGGACTACAGCAAAGAAGGGGACCCCAAACCATGGACAACAAACACAGCATAAAGGATGGCCCTGCAGGTCTGTTGCTTAAAGGCACATGTGATGGGCTTCAGCCTGAAGTAACTCGCCACCATTCCTTTCTCACATAATCTGATCCCCCTTCCTTGCCTTGTCCTAATTGCCCACGGCATGTAAAAGATGAGGAAGGAGCTGAAAATCCCCAAAGCCAAAAGGTCTAGACTTGAACTTCAATTGTTCCAAATAGTGGCAAAAATTAAAGGCTTGGACTTCACTACTGACGTAGCCAGGGAGGGGCTTTCAATCCCATCAAATTCCTTTGGTGGGGACTACATATGTTACTAAGGGAACTGTAGTAGGTCTTAGCTTTCACTTCCTCTTCTCTACTTAAAATGTCCTCAGTGTCCTGTGTAGGCTAGTAACCTGTCTTTGCCAATGGGCAGCATCAGCTTGCTGATGAAGGCTGCTTTGCAGTTCAGCCACCTCTGGTTCACAGTAAGCTCCAAGTGGTCCAAGGAAAAGACCCTATATACATCCTTTTCCATAGAGAGCATCTGTGTGGGGTTGAGGAAAGGAGGAAGGATGATGGGTTTAATATCTTAGTATGTAATAAGATACAATAATATCTTAATGACAGGATCTTAAGACATCCTTCACTTTTTCAAGATGTTTACATAAAATATTTATCTTCCTGATTGCCAAATATTTTCAAAGCATTCCAGTCATTGCCCAGCTACACCACTGCTTTTGGGTACTAGCATTTAATGAATTTTAATTTTTATGGCCATCGGAATGTGCCTAGCTGAGTTGAGATGATATAACCAGGCTGCCTAGTGCAGTGCTTGAGCAAATCCAACATCAGAGCTACTAAGCTACTGGAAGTCTGGAGCAGGCTAGCTGGCTGTAGCTTCTGAAAGTGCAGTCAGTTAGAACAGACTTTGTGCATCTGGGAGCAAATCAAGCCATAAACTTGGAGAGGTCACATATGCCCAGATCCCCATGGGCAATGATGAACTGAGCAAGGCAAGGCTTAAAAAACAAGAACAAAAATAATCATACACTTTCTCCTTACACACCCCTCAGGATGGTGTAAAAAAAACCCCAAACAACAAGACTGCAAAAAAAGGTGGATCAGGTCACAGGGTAGATTATTTAAAGAAAGTAATAAAATTAAAATATTTCTTCATTCTAATGTGAAGGTCTAGGATTTCATGGTGAGATATGTTGTATTCCCTAAGGGTTTCTTTCTTTCATAGAAGCACAGTCAAACAATTAGTCTTGTTAGTTCTTATTAGTTTTCTGTTTGTGCTTCAGTACAACAAATGTATGTTTGTAGGAAGAGATTATTTCTATAGGTGCAGGTAAAATACATTAAAAAAAAAAAGAGAGAGAGATTAAAAGACATTTTCAAATCTGTTGTCAGCATTCTCATTCCCAATTTACAGATTTTGTATTTGGTATCTTCTTATTCCCCTCTCTTCTTTTTAATTTAATTCAGTCAGCATTAATCATCCTATTTCAAAACCATTCTATTAAAAAAAAAATAAGTCAAGTAAATATCGTATCAGATTTAACCTACTTTCAGATATTTTGACAGAAACTCTAGGTTTAATGTAGACTGCTGCAGAATGGTTTCTTGTTACCAGTAACAGCAAGCTGTTTGCAGTAGGTTAAAATGAAGGGAGGCTAGTCTGACCTTTTAATCACAGATTTGCTCAGTTTTAGGTTGGTTTTATTTTAAATGAATTTGGACTGAACAAGAAGTATGTAACTGACAGACTCACAACATACCTCAGCAGCAGCTGGATTACACCACAGAGTAATACCAGCATAATCCAGAAGCACCCTGGGATGAGAGTAGAGCTCTTCAGTCTCCTGCCCACCTTCCCTATGGCTTTTCTACCAGTAGAATTTCTGGTGAGAGTCATCTACACAGACTAAGGTGTAGCTTCACGACAGGGTCCCAAGAGCACTGATCAAATCAATTTGTATGGGTCAGGGTATCTCAAAGGTGCAGCTTGGAAGAATATGGTGGATCAGGGTAGTGCAGACCCTGCTCCAGCCAGCCCACCACCTTTTTTCAGAAACTGTGCAGAAAGCTTAACAAACCTGCAGTAGAACAATCTACTTGGACAGTCACCTTCACCCTGCTCTGCACATAAACTTCATAATTTATCCTGATCCCTAAGATAAATTGGCCTAAGAAATAGGGTGTAATATGCTTTCTACAATACTCCTTATCATTAACTATGATTTTAAAAACCAACTTCAGTTATAAGACCCTTTTAATAATGTCCTATATCCTATTTTAAAAAAAAATAAATCCTCTTATTATCTATATCTTTGGAAGTTCATTGACCTCCTCCTAGTTTTTTTGCTTTGTTTTGTTCTCCATGTTAGAATTTCTTGCAAATATTACTGTTCACTTTCTGCTCTGAGGATCATTCTTGCATTTTTCTCTGCATTCCTTTCCAGTAAGACATGGAGTAGATGGTATGGAGAACCTTGCCTCCTCTGCAAGGGGAGACAACAGCCATGGAGTTCGAGAAACGTGAATCTTAGGCTTGTTCAACATCTGGGCAAAACTAGGAGCTGGAGGAGACAGGAGCAGTAGAATGACTCTCAAGGATGGGAAATAAGGACAAGTGTGCAAACATATAGGAAACTAACAAGAAACTGGAGCGGGAAGAAAACTGTTGAAGACAAATGATGAAAGAACAGGAAGGACAAACTGAGAAGCAAAATCAAAAGGCAGAGAATGATCTGGAGGAAGAGAGAGACAGACATTTTTAGCCTTTAACAGAAGTACAGAGGCTAAAGTTTCCTCATAATCAGTATTCAAGCTCTTACTTAAAAGTTCTTCCATCTACTGATGTAAGCAAGCTGTGCGTGAGTACAGACAAAAAAGATGGTGATTGTTTCTGGAAGAGAAAGAGAGCTATTGCATTTGGTACCTCTTCAGTAAGCATCAGAAAAACTAACAAGGGCCACGGTACAGCATTCAATCCCTCAGTTAAAATAGATACATCACACCAGGTATGCAGAAGCTGTTTAATTTTGACAGTATTAGGAATGAAAAAAAAAAAAAGCCAAAAAAAAGTTATTATGTGATCAAACATCTCTATTAGCCCAATATATCCCAGGTTTGTGTGCTACTTTCTAGTGCTGGATACTGCTAAAATTTGCCTGAAGGTAGAGTGCTCAGATACCGTTTGAATCCACAGGACCAATCAGAGCTCCAAGCACTCAGCATCTTAAGCTATCCTCATCTAGATAGCTTATGAATGAGAGTTAGAATTGTGTGGTAGATACGCAGAAAACCACCTGTGCAGAAGCTGTTGTAGAAAATGCTGACAATAGCAACCTCCAGAAACGTGTGCCAATCCCCTAACCCCACCACATTCCCCAAGGAAGAATATGAAGCTTGAGGACACCAGATGCTTTATAGAAAACATAGTATTTTAAATAATTTCCAAATTTCCATCAAGAAACCCCAAGAGAATTTTTGCCTTAGTCTTGATCATTGTCACTGGATACAGCATCCAACTGAGCTAATATCAGGCACATGTGAAGCAAGTAAATGATGCTTCAGACGGACACGGCAGCATATTGATGCCATGCCAGTTCCTAACTCTAGAGCATGTGCAGCAGAGGGTATAGGCAGGTATAGACCTGGCAGTATAGCAGGGCTGGTTCTTCTGACATATGAATCACCTCACTCTCCTGAGAGCTGATAGTTAGGAGGATACCTTGCTGCTATGGCAAAGAGTAGCCTTTCCAGTTCCTGCCGTATTTCCCTGGGTAACAGCAGTGCTAACAGTCCCCAGTAAATGTACATGGCAAACGAAGTTTAGAGCAGCTACAGATTTTTGTTTGCATATTCTTGTAAAGTCTGCTTACAAAATTAAATGCTTTCTCCAGATACATTTATCTTTTCCATATTTCCTCCAGTTTGGAAAAGAAAGAGTCAGTTTGTGAAAACAGTTGGCCAAGTCCAGGCCTTTACCTTACACTGACAATGCCTTCCTCATTGTTCTCTTATAAGCAATTTATGTTTAGCACTACACACATTCTAATTTACTACTAAAAGTAATAGCAATAAAGTAAATACATTTATCTGATAAATTGGCTTTATTATGACATATTGTGGTTTATTACCTCTATTTTGCATTGTTTTGTTTCCTCAGATGAACACAATACCTGATAATCTCCATACACATCTACAGGACCAGGACTGTAAGTGACAAAGTCTTCACCTGGAGCCACAGGATTTAGAAAACCTGATTGTATTGCTCTGAAAACTGCATGTGCTAGTCCTATCTCAAGATATGCATGTGTATTATTTATCTTGAGTGAGATTCAGCTATTGCCCAGAATAAAAACACAAAAAAGATAGGCCAAGCATGGAAGTAAGCATGTCGGCTTTGATACTAGACGCTGGAGTTTCCTAGAAATTAATCCTCCATTAGAACAACAGATGGCCCTGTGTGTTCCAGGGGCTCAGAGCACACATGAGGGGCTGGGTGACTGACGGACTTATGAATGACTGGGTCTGCATAAACCTTAAGTTGGATTAGTATAAGCTCATGCATGTCAGAAATGATCTGCAGTATTGACATTTCATGTCAGCTTTGTGGAGCCAGACTTCTTTCAGCTCAACACAAAATTGTGTCACGTGTAGGGGCCAGTGTAGGAATATGTAGGAATAAACACATTCTGGCAGCTTTACTGACTGCTTTGATGCTTTCAGCCAGCAGCAAATGAAGACCATGCTGATTCATCCTTTAAATCAGTGACAGCTACTTAATTAGCAGGACCACAGCCAAGCTGCTTAGGACTAGAGCTGACCCTTCTTAAGGAAAGGAAAGTTGTACAACACATTTTGAAGGGCACCTCCCAGTAAACCCATGGTTCATATTTTCAGTGGATCATGTGAGGTACAATAGCAGAGACAAGCATGAGCAGTGCCCACGCTTACAGAGCTAGTCAGGCTGATTTGAACGCAGATGGCTCAAAAACCTTTCCTACTTGACTGTATTAGATATACAGATACTTTCTTGTACAAAGCCACAGTTCTCTATGGACTTCCACAACTAAATGGCTGTCTCTTACACAGATGCTTATCCAAAGAGTATTCACAGGAGCTGTAAGGGTCAGTCAGTTACAAGGTCTTCAAAAACCTCTGCTGCAAACCCACCTTTGCCCACCTTTGAACAGCTTTAAGCTAAGCAGTTCTTAAATGACATATGCAAAACCTGTCAGTTGCATGACATGTATGATCAAGTTATAAGTTACCCAGCCTTCAAAGATAGCTGGCTGAGGGGGTGAAAAGCCATATACCTCATCTCAGATGCAACAAGCTCCAGTAGAAGATTCACTGAGCCTGAAGAAGTTTTCAAGTCAAGTCATAAAAAGGCTCTGTGCTTGTGTGACAGGTGTATACAGGCCAATAGAATGCCTAAAAAATTCCCCACCATTTGGACAGTTCCTCTCAGACCATTACAGAAACAGACTGTTACAAGACACAAAGGGTCAGTAAGCATGGAAAAGAGGCCAGAGTGTGACATGATGATGTTTGTTCGCAAAGTGATTCTACATTCAGTCAAATGCTTGTCAAGATCAGTAAAGGGGGCAAAAGGAGGCCTCATCTTATTAAGTTTACAACCCCAGACAAAATGAAAACTAATTTTTTCCAGATCTTTTTCTTCAATATTTTGAAAAATCTAATGTTTAAATACTTTTACGTAGAAGGGCTTTGAGAGAAGCTCTGATAATGATAATAATAGTAATAGTAAAAAACCCCTTATAATAATTTTTCATGCAACAATGTTTGTCTATTCCTCTACTTCATCAAGAAGAGTACAGAGTTAACCTCAGCTTTTACATGCACAAGCACAAATATCCTCACCCTCACTCACTCTCTTCTTGCCCTCCACTTGCTTATAGGGGAAAGAGAAGGAGGTAGAGGGCAATTGCACTTTTTCCACTAAACACTTTGCCACAAAACATGGAATCTCACTTTCTTCCACAGCTAATAAAGAAAAAATTTCCCTGTACCATCTGCAACTCGCACAACTCCACGTCATGTTCACTCCAAAGAACAGAAGCCAGATATGCTCCATTTCCCCATCACTCTGTAAAACCCCTACAAAATGCTGCCCACAGGTGCCAGCAGAGCACTCGTCACACCGCTTCCCCAACAAGAGGAAAATGAACCAGAAAGAAGGGCAGAAACTGAAACTGGAATGTGAAACACTTAAAAAACCCCAACCAACCAACCAACCAAAGTTACACATTTCAAGGTCTGCCTGTCCCAGCGATGTCCACATTGTACAGCAGCACTGACTATGTTTTAACAGCTGCCCACAGAGAGGTCAGTCCAAGGGGGGACCTGGCTGCAAGCATTTATTCGATGCAAGAGCACATCAGGTTTCACACAGAGGGCAGTAAGTGAGCGAATAGTGATGCAGGGGAATAGAATTGCCACGCTGGGCCAGGGAATTGCAGTGCAGTTGTGCAGCTCCCTGCCTTGCCAACCTCGCTTGGAGCTTGTTTGCAGCTACTTTTCAGCTATGCTGAGCTGCCATGAGTACCATGTGGGAGTATGCCATCTCCTGCTGTAGACACCTCGCAATGAGCCTTTCATCTTCCTGAAATTTGGAGGGAAGAACACAGAGGACAGTCATTTTGCCATTAAAATTGGGGAAATGTAAGCTATCAAATTAGTTCAGAAAAAGGAAACAAACAAACAAATGAATCCCATCCAAACTACTACAGAAGACAAATATGAGCGGACACATAAGCACCACCAGAAGGTTAAAGCTAGTCATGCCAGACATCTGAAAAAAAATGGAAATAAAAGCAAAAGCTAATCCATTTGATGAACTAGCAGCAGAGTTTATTTTTATTGCAAAGAAACTTGCTAGTGGCAGAACACAGACTGTCCCGCTGGCTAAAGCCCACATATTTTGGCAGGAAAATAAGCTGCAGTTACCAGAGCAACCAAGTATCTCAAGACCTGAACTCTGGCATCACACCAGTCACATTGCTACAGGAACAGAGAACTGGTGGACTTCACCATGAAATGTAACAGCTGACCCCTGACTTGTACAGGCCAGGAGTCTGCTTCCCTTCACACTGGATATCATCTTAGCTTAACTTTTGTGCTCTTCATAGCTTTATGTTTTGGGAAACTTCTGGCACAGAGGACACGCATGCACATTTTGGAGTGCCCTGCTAGTTTGACAGCAAAGCATACATATATTTTGCTGTAAATGAAAGAAGTTGAGGAGGATTTTAATCAGCCCAAATAGATGAGACGAACACAAATATTGTCTGTGTAACCAATTTAAAACAATTTGGTCTTTATTAATGGAAGTCTCATGCACTTCAGAATACCTAGTATAACAAAAGCCATTCTGGAATGTTCATCAGTGACTATCTGCTGTTCTAATTAAATTCTTTGTCTCATGGAATTAAGACAAAAAATGGTATGCAATTTAGAAGGAAGAGCAAAGCAAAGAAACTAACAGTTCACAAAAAAAAACAGAGGGTGGAGATTATTTTACAAGTATTTGGTGGATGTGTATGTTACATTCAAAGAAAAGGAGATTCACAATAATTTACTGTGGTTAAAAAGGGAGAAATGGAGATAACAAATCTTCAATTATGGGTTACACAGCAAATAGCAATTCCTGCCTCTGTTGATTGTCTTAGAGTTTTCTTTATGCTCACCCTTTCATTTTTTATTTTATCTTCTACTTATAGGAAAAGCTTCCAGTAATAACGTGAAAATCCATTGCCGTATCTTTTTTCACATATCTCTTTAAGACTTAGCCCCTGCTCTATCCTTTCTAGACAAAGGACAGACAGCTGGTGTGTACCATGGCTTCTGCTCATTATACTAATCTTAATCAGTTCACAGCTACTGTGCAATCCTCCTGTCAGTTTGTCTCTCACTGTACATCCACACAGCAAGAGCTCTGGGGCAAGGAATATTTATTTCTATGTATAAGCACTGAGCCTAACACAATGGAGCTCTAATATCTGACGTAGCTAGATGCTATCAGATAAACAAAGAAATCATTTGGCACAGCTTTTGTCACTACCATTAAATCATCTGAAGGAGTTTGATTTCTAAGAGCTCAGCAGCACAATTCCACTGTTGTCATCTGTTATTTTTATTTGCACTAAGTGCTCTGCATCAAAGCAACAGAGGCACAGATGTTACCCCACTGTTTTCAGTGGAGTCAACCCTCACATATCCAAGAACAGGTATTAGCAAACAAACAATAATTTTTTTAAAATTAATTTGTTTATATTTGGGGAGCTCATATGGAAATTTAAAAATACACAGAGAAAAAGAAACTAAATGAAGAAAGCAGCAAATGCTACAAAGGCCAGGCTTTGAGGTAGAACCAGGAATCCAAATCTTGTGGAAAGTAAAATGTTTCAGTTTCAGTTTAAAAGGTTTAATTTACAACCATCTTTGAAGCATCCTGATTTTATGGCAATCTGCTTCAGCCTGACCTCTTCACTTGGTGGCCTCAGACTCATGCTTGCAAAGAGAGCATTTATTCTGCAGCCACTTGTACTAGTTATAAACTACTCATCAGCTCCTGTGCAGTGGCTGTAATCAACTGGGACTGTCCAGCTAGGGGACAGTTTGCTCAGAGAAGCATCTGCTTGCCTTAAAATTTCTTAAGTTTTCCACAGCGTATTGTTTCAAAGGAGACTAAAACTCCCACCCATTCATCAGATGGTTAGCCTTTTCTTCTGCTGGTATTAGTGTCCAATGCACTGCTGAGTGAAAGAACAGCTAACCAGCAACTTGCTTTCACATGGTGCTTTTCTGAGGAAGAGGAGCAGCAGATGCTCCCAATCATGTGGGATGTGAAGGCACCGTCCACCAGTAAAGCTTTACAGACGTGACTCAGCCGCTCCCTAGATCACCTTCATCAGCTCTACAGGAAAAGACAAAGCTGTCTGACCACACTTAGAGGACCAGTGGATTCACAACACAGTCCAGAGCATGGTGAAATCAGACCACAGTTTTAACAATGGCCAGGATTACTCTCTAGTCAAAATTCAGTCTGTGAAGCTTAGACACACAAGTAGGTCCTGTTTGTATCAGTCAGCATGATTTTCTGTCCTGTGTGCAATGGTGAAGCTTCATTTGTGGCTGACACTTGTGTTGCAACTACAATACACAGAAAAGAAGTGTCAGAGTCCAGAGTATTGCCCTGCTGCTGGAAGCTTGGTTGGCTGCAACTCCATGTTGTGTCCTGTTTCATGCTCCCCCCAATCCTCAATCACTGACTTGATTTTTGGCTTGACCTGAGGC
>WEIS01065901.1:317-24103 GCA_013389965.1 Todus mexicanus | reverse complement strand
GGCCCCCCGGGCTCCCCGGGGTTGGCAAGCCGGGCTTCCCCGGGCCCAAGGGCGAGCGTGGCGTCGGGGGGCTGCCCGGGCCCCTGGGGCCCAAGGGGGAGAAGGGTCACGCCGGGCCGCCCGGCATGGGGGGGCCGCCGGGTGAGCCGGGCCAGCCGGGGCTGCCGGGCATCATGGGCCCCCCGGGGGCCGCCGGCTTCCCGGGACCCAAAGGAGAAGGCGGCGCCGTGGGGCCGCCGGGCCCGGTGGGTCCCAAAGGCGAGCCCGGGCTGCAGGGGTTCCCGGGGAAGCCCGGCTTTCCCGGGGAAGTAGGGGCGCCGGGGCTGCGGGGGCTGCCGGGCCCCACCGGGCCCAAGGGGGAAGTCGGGCACAAGGGTTTGCCGGGGCTGCCGGGTGTCCCGGGGCTGGTGGGGCCCAAGGGAGAGCCGGGGCTCCCCGGTGCCCAGGGCCTCCAGGGCCCCTCGGGCATCCCGGGCATCGCTGGACCCAGCGGCCCCATCGGTCCCCCGGGATTGCCAGGGGCGAAGGGGGAGCCCGGCCAGCCTGGACCCCCCGGCTTCCCCGGCGTGGGCAAACCTGGTGTCGCGGGGCTGCAGGGACCCCCGGGGAAGCCCGGGGCGCTGGGTCCCCCTGGACAGCCAGGCCTTCAGGGGCCGCCCGGTCCCCCTGGGCCTCCAGGTCCCCCGGTCATCATCCCACCCACTCCACCGGCCGTGGGACAGTACCTGCCCGACGTGGGGCCAGGGATAGATGGCCTCAAGCCCCCCTATGGCTACATGGGCAAGAAAGGCAAGGCTGGTGGCGTTGTCTATGAGATGCCTGCGTTCACGGCGGAGCTCCTCACCCCCTTCCCCCGGGTCGGGGTGCCCGTGAAGTTTGACAAGCTCCTCTACAACGGCCGGCAGAACTACAACCCCCAGACGGGGATCTTCACCTGCGAGATCCCCGGTGTCTACTACTTCGCCTACCACGTCCACTGTAAAGGGGCCAGCGTCTGGGTAGCGTTGTTCAAGAACAACGAGCCGCTGATGTATACCTATGACGAGTACAAGAAGGGCTTCCTGGACCAGGCTTCGGGCAGCGCGGTTGTCCAGCTGATGCACGGAGACAAGGTTTACGTTCAAATGCCATCTGAGCAGGCAGCAGGACTCTATGCTGGGCAGTATGTTCATTCGTCTTTTTCAGGATATTTATTGTATCCCATGTAAAACAAAAACCAGACACACACACACACAGAATCAGAACCTTTCTTCTCCGCTTCAAATTTTTATACCATGAAAGATGCAACATTTTGACCATTTCAGACCATCTTGTACAAAAGAAAAATAAATAAATACAAAGTTTAACATTATGCACAGCTAGTTATAAAAAAAAAAGTGGTGAACATATCTAAAGATGCGTATCAGGTTCATAAAGAATTGTTTCGCACCCAAGGGGGACATATTACCTGTACATTATATATTTCTGTGATGCCATGCTTACTTAATTTCATTCACAATAATTCAGTTCTAAGGTTCAAATCATTGTACGTTGCTCCTTTTGCATATTTGACTGTTGCATTGATCATAGTTATCGGAAGAAAAACAGTGACTTACACCAGAGTAGGTCTGTCTCAAATTATATGGAAAAAATTGAGTGGCTTTTTATCTGTTGGGGGAGGAGGGAGTTGACAGCAGGTCTGCCTGACAAGCAAAGGTTCTCTTAGCATGAGACCTTTATTTCCCTTTTCCCCCTATAAAGTATTCCTGCAGGTGGGGTTTTTTTCCTGAACGATTTATTTATGATGGAAAAGGAGTACTGGTGATGTGACTATTCCCCACCAGCCTTCTTCAGCAGTTGTTGGACCCAGAATACCCGCTGCTGATTCCAGCAGGTGCTGGGTTTACCTCCAACCATCACAGCACTCAAAAAACCTCCATCTGGGCTTGCACAGTTGAAGTAGATCAGAGACAAAAATGAAGGGTTTCCCATTTGCTTTGTGCCATGTGATTGAGACATTTTGGCCAACACATGGTGACAGAGAAGGGTGGTGTAAATTCACTGGGATTTGTGTGCTCGTGCTAAGAACCTGCATCTGTTTGGCTTGTCAGGAGAGACACCTATTCTGCCACTCAGCAAAAATTAAATCAGTTTACTTTTCAATGACTAGACAAGGCAGAAGTAGCTCTGTTTGCTAACTAACTAATGTGTCGTTTGAGATCAACCAATAACTTTACCAGCAATACTGATCATGCAAATTTATCTGAGAACTTCTACATAAAAGCTGATTTCCGATCCTTATTTATATGTTGCCAATTGTCAAGGAGAACCTGCAGGCCTCGATCTTTTCTGTACACGAGGAAAGCAACTTCTCTGCGAGAGCTGTCTGTTCATCAATGGTGCTAATCTCACGTCAGAAGTGCTCCTTTCCAAAGGGAAGCGCACTTTGCTGTGGTTCCCTGTACAGTGCTGCACATCACACACTGTTAAATGCTAGTCGAAAGAGTTAAATGCTCATCACTTCTTCGATGTCTTTAGCTAATGCTACCGCTTTTGATTCAAAAATGAACTTAGATTTTTTTTTTTTCATGCAGAACTAAGATTGGATTTAACTGGCATTACCATTATTTAAATGCAGAGTTTAATGCAGTCTAACATTGACTAAGGACTCCAGTGATATAATGTGGTGCTTTATCTCAGAAATTTTACAGAACGGTGGCAGGAACGGACGGACAGTTTACCAGGCATTGGTGACTTCGGGATGTTCCCAGAATATATGAGATATGTCAAAAGCAAATAATTTTGTATTTAAAATTTTTGTACTGATTTGAAAAAAATATCGTATTAAATATCTTTAAAAAAATAAAAATTAAGAAATCCTATCTTCATTTAGCAGAATTGTTAGAAGGAACATTCTGCCTGCTGAATTCATAGAATGGGTTGGGTTGGAAGGGACCTTAAAGATCATCTAGATCAAGCCCCCCTGCCATTCAGGGACACCTCCAACTAGACCAGGTTGCCAGAGGCCTCATCCAGCCTGACCCCTCCCCCAGGGAGGGGGCATCCACAACTTCCCTGGGCAACCTGTTCCAGTGTCTCACCACTGAGGAGAATGCATTGTCCCAACATCACTATTAGTGGGAGAGCACTGCCAAGGCTGGGGAGGAACACGCAGAGCAAGAGGCTTCCGCAGGTGCCTGCTCAGCACCAGCTGACACAGGAGCGCAGTTTAAAAAGGCACAGGGGCAGGAGGCGGGCAGCCAAGAAATGGGATGTCCTAGAGGTGCGCTGTCAAGCGTTTCTGCTTGCTGAAAAGCCAGAACTGGCTGTCCAGGCTGGAGGTGCACACCACATCCCTGGCTCTCCCTGGGATTTGAAGAGAGCTTTTCCTATTCCTCCACTCATCATTTTTTTACCTGCAGAAAAAACCTGGTGTGAAAGTGGAAGTGTATTAGNTTTTTTTTTTTTCCTTCACACTTTGCTCTACTGAGCACCTGTTTGTTCTGAAACTTGATATGGTATCTGACAACCCTGTGTGTACTTTACACACCATTACCATTAATAATGGGGTTGGGCGCATCCTCCCCACACACGCACAGAGCACCGGCCTTGCAAAAATAAGCCTGAGGGCACCATCTTTAACACAATTTATTCACAGGAAAAATAATCTCTTTCCATTTGTAGCATTCAAAATGTCTCTTGAAACAACTGTCAGAATGTCTTCAAAATACAACTGGCACTTTAAAGGTGTATAAAACTTAAGACAAATGGCAAATAAGTATTTATTGATATCAAAAACAGATGTTGAGCTTCGTATGTTCTTAAAAATTAGACTCCACTTAAAAGTTAAGGTATTTATACTCCCTCTCAGGGCAATGTTAAAAAGGAAAGCGTGGCATAGGAGTCAAGAGGTACCACATGCAAATTATTAAACTCCAAAGTTGTGATTCTGTATTATCACCAATACCTCACTGGAAATATCATTCAGTAATATCAGACACTCTCAGATTTGTATTTAGTGCAATAGTTTGTGACCTTACTTTTTAAGTCATATCTCCTTACTTCCCTTAATTATTACAGCAGAGGAAAAAATACTTTCCTGACAGAAAACAAGCGAAAAACCCTCAGTAAAAGTCTGAGCCTGATAGAGCTTCCAGCTGACAAGTCATCCTGCCTGATTTGTGCATACTTCTGTACCTTAGAGCTGGGTCTTTCTGACGGTGCAGCCTTTTGAGGGGGGGATGGCAGATAAAATTCAGGAGCACCTTTACTGTAAGATGCTGCTGTCTTGATATTCATCAGGCTGCTGGAGAACAGGGCAGAGGGAAAAAGGATGAGACCATCTGACACTGCAATTGATACAGGAAGAAAATTGATGGGAGACACTGGGTACCTACATGGTTACACTGAGACCAGACATGGCAGTACCCTGGGACTCAAAACTGGCAGCTTTCCTGCTGTGACTAAAAAAAACGTATCTTTTAAAACAAGTTTCAGTGCAGAGATTTCGCTTTCAGGAATAGCAAAAATAGAAAACAAAGATCTTAGTAGTAGCTCAGCCTCAGAAAAGATGCAAGTATTTGGAGTCAGCATTATTGCTTTTTTCCAGAAAATCTCAGGGCAAGTCTTTGGTATTGTAAAATGCCTGTGGAAACATGTGCCCACATAGAATAGACACTGATCTGTGAGCATTACTGAGAAACACAGTATGTGTAGGTGTTCTTGCCTGCACAAAGTTAGTGTGAAATTAGTCAGAAATGACTGTGCAAAGCAGGTGATGAAGCAGGGCTGGTGTACATAGAATCCTACCAAAATGTTTTTGGGCAAGGGAAATGCATCAGTTGGATCATTGTTTATTATTGAAGAGAAAAGCTAGTGGCCTGCAAGCTGTGCTAAAAAAACACACCGTAGTTTATTGATGCTCCCAGCTCTTGCCTCAGTCCTGAGCGAACAGGTCTGACTTTAAGTGTTACTCAGCCACTCTGCAACAGTAATATATATGGACTTGACATCCATGCAGGAGCACAGAAGCAGGGGAAAAATATCCCTAGGAGTACTGCTTAATTTCTAGGAGTCAGTCATACACATGGGGAGGCTTGTTAAGAAGAAATAAAAAGGAGTAGCTGGTAGGAAAATGCTTGTAGACAGCACGTTAAATGTGTTGAGAATACCAAACACATTATTTAAAAAACCTTAAATCTTAGGGAGATCAAAAAAGCTGATGTAAAAAATAGGAGAAGGAATCAGTTCAGATTAGTGAGAATATCTCTGAAGAGGAAACAAAGCAGAGAAAATAACCACATCCTCAAAAGCAGAACTCTCTACCCACCTACTGCTACTGGGTACAGGGGTGGAGAAGCAAAGGGAAGCCGCCTGTACCATCACAAGAACCAGACACTGTGAGGAGAGAACCAATTGAACAGCTCTCCTGGAAAAAATCCTCACGGTCAGTGTATTGTGAGATGTTACATGGATGTGCCTGGATTTGTGGCAGCAACCCATTGGAGAACTGGGGTGCTCAGCTCTGGGAGTAACTGCAGGTTTTGAGGGGGAAGAGGCAGCCCTCTGGACTTCTGCCTGGCTCTGCTCTCAAAGTCTGAGATCCACCAAGGACTTCGATGCAAAGAGAGCTCAGACAACACCGTAATCTTAGCAAACAGCCTTAACTCAGCATTTTTTTCATGTGGAAGTGCTATTGTTAGTAGTCTAAATTGCTGCAGGTCCGGGGCTGCAGAGTCACATGCAAACCTTTTGAATTAACTGAAATAATCCTGAGAAATAAATGCTGGTAGAGATAGACAGCAGTGTCACTTTCCTGATGCAAAACCTCACCTGTCTGTATTCAGATTTTTAAGCAAATATGTCCTCAAAGCCTCAGAAATATGCATGCTTAAAAAAGAAGAAAGAAAAAAAAAGAGAGAGAGAAAAAAAAAAAAAGGAAATGCAAATAATTGAGTAACAGCCTTTCTGCTACCTGGTGCTGGTTTCCTCCATTTCCACCACCTGCTTCAGTGACACAGGACCTCCCGCACCACTCTCTCCTCCATGCTCTCACCTGTTGCCCTGCACACAGCAGGACAAGGGGTCACTCTCCCCGCAGCATCACCTGCAACAGCTGGGCCCAAGGGACACGCATCCAGCTGTCAGGACACCAGGAGACAACCTGTCCCTTGCTGGGAACATTTCTGGGTCCTTCCTCACCCGCTGTCACACATTTCTGTGACATCGAGTTATTTCATGTATGTCCAGTTTGCCTGAAATGGACCAAAGCTCAGGTGTCATTAGGTGAAAACAATCCTCCTCCCTTTCAACTGTGGTTCCCCTCAAAAAATCACACTGCCCACACTAATTCCCCAAAATGCAGATCCAAGGAACTGAAGATGGAGGTGACATCTATGGGAAGGTGGGGGGGTGTTAAAATATCTATTGCACTCTGCAAGAGAAATAAGAAAAAAAAAGAAAGATGACTTTTTGGTCACTTCAGTGCTTATTCCTCTACTATGCTGCAGCAAAGAAATTGTGTTCAGTACTCTTGTAGTCCTCAGCTTCTGAAAACACAAATACTGAGCTCTTGACCTGCTAAGACGTTTGCATTCATATTGTAATTGTTTGCATTGCTTCTAAACGTACTAAAACTCTCTCTGTAATTTTATTAAAAAGCAGCAAAGGTTTCTCTACCAACTTTAAAGACTTTTTTTTTTTAGTGGACTTTTGTGCTTTCTTTAGGTGTGATTGATCAAGATAACCACAACATCTTCAAGCAAACCTGCTACATTTAAAAAAAAAATAATAAAATACATACATACACATCCTATGAGAGAATTGAAACAGCATATTACCTGTTCTTCTTTGACAGTTGTCAAGGGCATTTTGAGTCAGATTTAACTGATTCAGTAGGCTTATCTGAGACAAACCAATACAGGAAACATAAATGTTCCATTAAATGTTTCAAATAAAATCCCAAGTAAGCTCTCACCACTCAACAATTTAGTTCAGCCACATCCTTCTAACCTAAAAGTCAAGACAGGAGAGGTATACAGAAGACAAGTAATAATTCAGCTGAGGTACATCTTGGATATTCCCTAGCACACTCTCCTGCCAAAAATGGGAACATTCATTGTTCATATTGATGCATTTCAAAGGTGGAAACACATTACTGCATCTGAGAAAGGAGATTGTACTGGTCTGGAAAAAATACACCTCAATTGTTGGGGTACAAACAGAAAGATGTATGAGATCCAGTCCTGGAGATCTAGGAATCCAACAAGCAGTGTCTCTAAATTTAAAGTCAGGTGTGAACATCTCCATCCCAACTCTTCCGTTGTGGTCTGCGGAAGCGGCTGACATGCAGGTAGTTAGAACAGCTCTTCAGTCTTTATGCTCCCTCTTTTCTAAGTCGTCACCAGCTTTAAAGGTTACTGGATACACAGCAAAAGGAGTATGGTTTTCCATAAACACAACACAAGCATTGTCAATACCAACATCTCCACAAATCAGACCAAGGGGCCTTCACCTTCAGCAAAGGCAAACAGCAGTCCAGATTTGATAGCCAGTGCGGAAGCTGTGGCTTCTTTGCTGAAGATGGACATCTCCTCCTCTGGAGTAGAGCAGATCAAACCTCCCTCTTCTCCCAAGCACCCAGTAATGATTTACAGGCATTGTTTTAAAGCCATTTTCATACTACAGGATTGACATTCAAGAATTTACATCCATCCATTAATTAAACATTGTTCATCTCAGTCTCTTGACGGTGTAAGTCTTTTGGAGGACAGCATTAGAAACACAAGTATTCCAGAGAAGTAATAATTTGAAAAGAGTTCTTGCTGATAAATAAGTGATGTGCATCACATTTTTATATATCCCTGATACTTTCAGCTGAAAGTTTCATGGTTTTTCCATTATTAAATAGCTTCACAGAAATTCAGTTAACTGTTTGCAACAGTCCATTACCCTCAGGCTTAGAAGAAGCTTCTGCCTGGTGAGGTTTCTGTGCTCCTTTTAAACAGTAAACAGTTATGCTGCACTTAGAAAATAAAAATATCATACAAAAAATAAAAATCTTTCACATCTTGAAAATAGTGATTGTTCTTTGTATTTTCCATTCAGCTTTCATGTCAAATTGACCACAAAGTTCTTGTCTATAAGCTTCTTCAAAAATTTCTGCTCGGCGTTGATGTTGTGGTATTCATTCTAAAGAGATATAAGAGCAAAAAAAAAAAAAGATCAAATTATTTCTGTTCTTTCCTTTTAATTACCTGTGATATTTGGAAGATGTTAAGAGCAGGAAAGCTCTGGGGAAAAGACTTCTTAGCAAAGTCTGCAGGACGGTCTCCCAAGACAACAAGTGAGTAACTCCATCACTCAAAACTAAATGAGGTTTTCCATCAGGACAAAAACCAAAAGGAATGATCCTTCACTGGCAAGAATGGCTGAGATGTGGTTTCACATATGTCCTTCCACTAACTCTCCCAACTCATCCTCGTGCTTAGAGGGAACAGCTGCATAGCCACATTTACAGGAAAAGAAGTCTGAAAATTCTCAAAGCTCAGTGCAGGTTCTCAAAAAGCATACATTGAGTATTTGTAAATTGGACGTGTCCTGCCAATCAATTTCAAAAAGACAAAATCGTCTTCTGTGCTGTATCCAGATCCTCGATACACAGGAGACCACTGAGGTTAGTGGAGGAGAGCACAAGGGAAGTAAGTTTACTGACAGACTTAGACACTGAATCCAGTAAATTGAAATGAATACAAATGCTGCTTAAAAGTGTATATGAGTATATACACTCATATATCATAACAGTATTTACAACACAAAACTACTAAAGAATTAATGATAACGTTTTTGTTTAGTTTGGTTTTAAAAGTTTCAAGATTCTAGGAAACTTACAGATGTCTATTCAACTAATGAACAACCTTACCCTAGTTTTGTTTACATTGCAAAAAAGCACCTGCAGAGAGGAACCTCAAAATGAAGGCGAGTTCAGTGTCAGAGGAAAACGATCCTAGAGCAGTGGGCAGCTAGGGGTCCTCAGAGAGACACAAGAAGCTCTTATGGACATTGCCCCCATCCTCCTTCTTCAGGGAACAGAGGAGGAGTGAAAATAGTCTCCACATGCACTGGGCACACACATGAGGAGAAAACTGTTTGCGTTGAGGTAAAGGGCTGAGATGGAGCTGCTCAGAGTGCAGAGCTGAAGACGAGAGCAGAGACGTAAAAGAAAACAGAGGCATGACCGTAGCAAAGCAGGAGGCCCTTTTCTACAGGATGGGAGGAAAAGGCATCCCTGATGTTTGCCAGCTTCCTGCTGCTCCCCTCCCTTGGTGAGTTGTGGCTTCTCAGGCCTGTAAGCAGTTCCTTCTCTTCCTAGCCCCCTCTAAGAGCTGCTTCTCTTTCCTGATTCCCTGTTCTGAAATTCAGCTCTATTCCCAATTGCTAGCTCACAGGTCTTTAACTCCTTCCTTTCCACTTCACTCTTCTTTCTCTTTTAAGAAATTTGGCAACTATGACAAATTGTGCAAGTAGCTGCCAAGGAAGAAAGAGAACGCAAACAGGAACAACGCTATTCATGTTCTGACGGTGCTGGCAAATATACCTCTATGAACAAGGGCTGCATAGCATAAGGATAATGCTAATAGAGCAAAACAGAACATACAAATGGATGTATCTCATGCAGACATCACAGAACATGGTGTAGCACAAAGGACACAAATATCATTATCCACATTGCCATACCTGCATCATCTGAGACATCGTCTCATTACCGTAGTAATGCAAAGAACTGTTCCTGTCAGTGAAGTCGTACTTGAAGCCTGCCAGGTGAACTTCATGGCATAAGTGAAATGCTAGGGTAATGGCAATTAGCCCCGTTGTTGGATGCTTGGGTTTCTAAAACGAAACACAAAGAACATGCATACATAAATAACTGGCAGCTTGACAGAAACAGCAAGCCTAAGCACCAAGGCAGCAGAAATCAGGCAGCCTGGCTCTTCTATAGACATTTGGGTTTGTGGTTTGATCCCCTAGTGTCTCATAGCGAGTAGGATGCTGCCTGTATGTTTTCCATGACTGGAGTATCTGCCATGTTGACTTTCCCTGGGATTCTCCAATTTCTAGCGAGGGCTGAGCCCATCCTGTACTCCTTCTCCCACAAGAGGCATCAGGAAGGTCTCTCCTTCCCCCTGCTCAGCAGCCTACTTTCATGAAACTGGTCAGGCTTCAATATATTTGAGATCATTTCACGTCTCAAATTGGACTGAATTAGCAGATGCGTTCAGAAGTTTCTAGATGATGGAGATCCAAACGAACAGAAAAAAACATGTCATGTCTCAAATCTTCATAACACCAAACTGAAAACACAAGAATGCTTTTTTTCAGAGCAGGGAAATTCCAGAAGAACATGGCTTTAGACCTTCCTCCCTATTATTTCCATTAGAAGAAAGTAAACTGTCAAATTGCTTACTTCTCCCTACAGGAGGCAGGTCAGAAGTAAATGCAATGTCAAATATCAACAGCAGGTCATAAACACATTTTAACTGTACAAAATTAAGAGCGCCTAACCAAAAAATCAGCATTTTTTACAAGAACAGAGAACAACTCACTATGACTACCTGTCCTATCTTGTGACCCAGTACATGACTCTTAGCAGCAGCAGTGGTTAAAATTATCTAAGGAAGTAAAGGAGGCAAGGTTTGTACAGAGAGGTGAATGCTTTTGTTAGTCTAAGCGACAAAGTTGAGGGGAAAAATGAAGAGTCCTCAGAAACGGACAAAACTCTCAGGCACAAATGCCCTTCTTAGCTAAAATAATTTTATCAGAGACCTTATGAGCTAAACACTTTCAGTAGTTGCAATCAAACCTCAACTGAGCATAAGATCATATGCTTTTTTGACCTTTTACCCAATGCACAGTTTATTTGCCTCTGAACACAAAGTAGGCAAACCAGTACTAGACAACTTTGCCCAGAGAGAAGGCAGATGCACTTGATTATCAAGAAAAATATTTCTTTGTACTGTATAATGCAAGAACAAATTCCCAGGAAAAAAATCACTAGCATCAGTTCTATAAGCCTAATTAAAACCACAGAATTGAACTATCACTTTTTATGTAGAATTTTTTGTACCTTTCTTACAACTTTTGGAGTATTCAAAAAAGAACATCAGCTTAGAACACCTGTTGTTGCCCAGGGCTCCTGCTAGTTAGCAAAATACCTTTCTGCCCTGGGGGTCCAACGGCATCAACTTCGTGTTCTGTTGCAATGTCCATACTAAACAGGACCCCAAAATTATGGCAGGAATGCTGCATGTCAGGATTACTGCTACTTGGAATATCAGAGGTTGCATCGAGCTCATTTCCCTTTGGCTATCATAAAGCTCACCTCGAAAGAATATAATAAAAAAAGCAACACTACTTTTAAAATGTATTGTCACACTGCACATATCCAGATAGCCTTGGCCTGCAATGAAATACGTTCAGCCAGTCACATTTAATGGGAATAGGTGCGGCCCTGGAATGATTCTGCAACACCTTCTGACTTCAGGATTGCAGGGGGCAGCATATCCAATTTTACAGCTGTTCATGCGCACACAGAGAACATGAGATTGGATTAATGGAAGAGACTGCAGGGAAAGGTATAATGATCTTCGGCATCTCCTGCAGGTAGAGGGGGCTGAAGCACAGAACAGCAAAGGCAAAACAAGCCCTCCCCAGGAAGGACAGAGGGCTCCAAAGTGGGTCCTGCAAAAGGCCACTGTGCCAATGAGAATCCATGAGGCATGACCTGCAGCTTAACTGAGCAGTGCCAGAGCCACTGCAGATGTGCAGGTTCTCAGCCACGGCCCACCTCTGAGACGGGAGGAAAAGCAAGGAAAAGCACGCCTGAGCTTGACCATTGCTGCCAATGGTGGACAATGGGCTGCAAAACCCCTGGGACGGAGCAAGTGGAATGCAGAGGTGGCAGAAAGGGTCTCCAAGCACAGCTGCACTCTGCCCCAGGTCTTGGCAGGGGCACCCAGCAAGCAGGAAAGGAGCAGATGGCATGCGCACTACCCAAAGCAACTGAGAGGCTTGTGCCTCTGTACCAGCTGGAGAACAGCACACACATCTGTTGGCTCATGGACAGCACCGGTCTTACTTTTCCTCCCACTGAGAGAGGAGCACAGGAAGAAACAGGAGGGATTTATGGAGCCATAGATGTTCTGTAGTCCTTTAGGAAACAGTCAGGCGCCCAACTACTATGCTGCTTTCTTCTCACTCTTGGCTGAAGAGCTGAAACACCATGAAGCCCTGGTAAGCACACAGCCAAACTGGGTATCTCAGTCTGAGATTTAATGAAGGAGGAAAAAGCTAATAGTAGGTTCAAAACCAGAATTTTTTTAAAGGGATAAAATAAATAAAAAAAAAGCACAAAAACTCCCCAAAACAAAATATTCTTAACTAAAATATTAGAAAGAATTAACCAGAAAAAAACCCCACAAACTTGTGGTAGATACTCCACAGCAACAGCCCATCAAATGCTTCCACACGTCAGCTGGCTGAACCCAATGAAGCAGCTCTATGCAACAATGTGACCCCAGGGAACCGTATTTGCGCTAAACAGCACTGGTCCGTCCTGACCGTGGAAGAAAGGTCGCCAGCTTGAAGCCTTACTTTCCATCAGAAACATTCTTCAGTCATAAACTGATAGTTAAAAATGTATTTTTACATCCAAATTGTTTTTTAACTCATAACAATGCTTGGCATCAAGTCAGTAAGCACAAGAATGCTGCTAAACACGTCATTAGTATGGGGCTGGAATATCCTGTGTGCTCCCTAGTCCCTACCTGCCCCAGCAGCATGAAACTGCAGCAATGTTAGCATTACTGAGTTGGGATTTGGGAGGGGGTGGTTAGTTGGTGTGGGGTTTCTTTGGTGGATTTTTCTTTCTGTTTTTTGGTGAGGTTTTTTGGGGGGGGGAGGGAGCGGCATTGTTTGGTTTGTCATTTTGTAGGTTTGGGGATTTTTTTCTGTTGATTTGTTGTTTTTTGATTTTTTTTTTTAATAAGAACTATAAAACACCCTATATTTAATAATTCAAGACTCCTGAGTATTTCCAGTTGCTTTTTGCATGTGCCGTGTTCCAATGCCTGTCTGCTTCTCCAAACTTTATGATAAAGGGCATTATGTCTGTGTGCAAAAGAGGTCTCAATTAGTACTAATTATGGAATCCGTTAAAAAAAAAAAAAAGATTTTTTGGCATACAATTCTTTTTCTGGATTCCATTTTCCCATCTTTTCTGAGTATCATCTGAATGTAAACTACTGCAATGAGAACCTAAAAGATGTTCTAACATAGTCCACTATAATGGAGATAATTACCTCTGAGTATTTGTTTGCACAAAACTAAAAGGCACAAGGAAGAAAAAAAAAAAGCCTACCTCCTTCTTGGGAAACCTTGTCGGGAAACGAAGCCATTCATAAGCTGTTTTTCTGGTGATGCTGGGGTCAAGAATCCTGATTTGAGTAGATTTGTATATCATGTTCAGAGCTGGTTTCTTCCAAAAGCCTTTGGCATTCTGTAACAGGCAAGTAAATACACATTTTTAATGGCTATAAACAGTTGATTTTGGTTTTGTAGAAATTCTAACCAGAGTAAAATTCAAGGGCAGGAGGTTGAGGAAGAAGAGAAGCGTTGAACCTCCCTGAGTTCAACAAAGGCATGCCAAAATTGTGCTTCTGCAACAGGGATAAACTACTGCAGCAGCAGATGTTGGGACTGTAAAACAGCTTTGCAGAAAGGTCCTTGGTGGACAAGACATACCAGCAGCATGCCCTTGAAGCAGTAAATGTTCATCCTATGATTGGCCACGTTGATAAAAGCATAGAGAACAAGTAAAGAGACGTCACTTTTCTACTGCACTTTTCTGCAGTCTCTCAAACGGTGCTTTTGGCTCTAGCCTGTGCAAGAGAGTGTCAAACTGGGACAAGCTCAGCAGAAGGCCACTAAAACAGCTGAGGGGCTGCAGCACACAGCAAACAAGAAGGGGCTGAGGAGGCCGAGTTTGTTTAGCCCATCTTCAATTATCTGTCAGGTGCTTACAAAAAAGTACAGGATCAGACTCTTCTCAGAGATGCACAATGAAAGGATGAGGAGAAATTCTTTCTTGTGAGGGTGCTGCAACATGGAAACAGAGGTTGTAGAAATATCCTTGGAAATACTCAAAACTTACTTGGATGATGCCCTGAGAACCTGGTATGGCTTTGAACTTGGCCCTGCTTTCTTTCAACACGGTTTTGGACTAAAGGCCTCCAGAGAGAGGCCACTTCCACCATTATTCTGCAATTCCACCAAGTGTGCAGGATAAGATAACCTGGGAAATGGCTGAAGCATGCAAGAGGCAAATCACTTTGGGATGAGGAACCAATCAAATATGTGAGAAAGAGGACGGAGGCATTTATGAGAAAAGGATACTGAGCAGACTGACTAGGAGATCCAGTATTCCCCCCAGCTAGAAGGGCTGAAGTTAAAAGCAAAACAGGTATTTCACATGAGAGGTGTGTGGCAAGTTGAGTCAAAGTGCATGAATAATTAAACTCACTATTTTCTGACCACTTAATATCTCCCAAAGCCACTTCAAATCACGTGGTTTGAAGACGATGAGAACAACGGTTGTATTAGGGTCGTAGTGTATCGGATCTGAGAAGATGGATTCCGGGTAAGAAAGGCGGAAAGTCGTTCTCCTCCCAACATCCTCTTCGTATCCTATAACAGGGCCATTATTCATTCTGCAGAGGACAGAGACAGCAATGACTATCCCACTCAGGTCCTTACTATGCAGCGGCTGGTACATGCATTAGTCTGTGGGACAGGCAGCATGTCCAGGTACAGGAGGGCTTAGTGGCCCAGCATTTACTTATCACATTACATGGTAGATGAGCAATTATCAGATGCACTCACCCTCTAATTCAGAGGGATCAAACGCACATGGGAACTTGGCCAAGGTGGTTTAGAATACAATCGCACGATTGCTTATCGTATGTCACTCGAGCAGAAGGCTTTCTGATTTGGCTCAAATACAGAAACTGGAGAAGACCAAAGAGAATATCTGGCTTCAAGAATTACTCATTGCTCCATTCATGCTACTAGATGATCCGAGTCATACAGGAGGCAATTTAAGAATGTTTCAATGCTCTTCACTGTCTACAGCACCCAGGGATTATGACTGTGTAGCTGATGCTGATACATCTTTATGTTTGCTTCTTTGTTTGGGGGTTTTGGAGTGTTGGACGTTTGAGGTTTGTTGGTTTGGGTTTTTGTTTGGGGGAGGGGAGCGCGGGGTGTGGTGATGGTGTTTGCTTTGGGGTTTTATATTTGTTTGCTTTTGTTGTTTGTTTTTTAATATTACTTGCACACTACTGCTGCTTTGGGATATAGAAGAATAATAAGCAGTGAGCAGGTGGGTCGGGTCTCCCTGATCCGAAATGTCAGAAGGGCTGTGTTTAAGTCTCCATCTTGCAGATTTTGCTTGGTGGGTGCCATATTCTTTGGAAAATTCAGTCAGTCTCTATATGCTCCATTCCTGCCAATGTGGCTGACTGCTCAGAATACAAGGCACGCTGTTTAGGAGCAGTCATTTGCAAAACAAGGTATGCAGATGAAGGTATGTGCAAGACATTCTGTTATAATTAGCCAAATAGTCCATTTTCAGTTTGCTTGGCATTTGAGGTTTTCTCCCCTATTAGTTGCCTGTTCGTCTCTGAGCACTTCCCCGGTTTCTCCAATCTAGATGCCTCTTCTTCAGACCCCAGGTAGGTTGAGGCATCTCATAAACTTAGATGGGCTAACATGCTTGAGAAAAACAGTCAGACACCAACATCATCCTCCAGTTGACAAGTGCCTTGAGACGAATTTCCCAGCATAAACATTACACCTAATCAACTCTGAGCAACGCGCATTCCAGCATAGGGCTAACACAAGCATGGTGTGGAAGGTAAGAGGCGGGGTTGCCCAGGATGCTGGCTCACAGTGAGGGCCGCATGGAGGGCTCTGGGCTGTAGGGTGTTTGGACACATCCCTAATGGCAGCATCTTGCACGTGTGTATGAGGCAGACCAACCACTCAGTGATCCCTCCTCCCCTGTATTGATCAGCTTGTGTAATAAAACACTGATCCCTTTTATCTTTTTTTTTTTAAATGAAGGCTCTGACAGAATAAGTAAACCAGAAGTTTTATACATTTTCACTTGTATCATAACTGAACTCCAAAGCTACTGGCTGACATCAAGAGTTTTTCAATTCTTTGTGCGTACACAAAATGAAAAGGAGATACCATTTACCTTATTATCACGTCATATGAGTCAATTTTCTCCCCTAATGTCTTATTTCGAAGTACTCCTCCATTACCAACCACAACACACCGTCGACAGGCAATGCTGTGGAAAAAACCCCAGAACTTTTAATATGCATGACTTCTCTTGTTTCACATTTTTATTAATATTTGCATTTAGCTGACTTGTTTACTAACTGAGGTCCTGTATCTTTCTCACTCCTTGGCCCCTACAGAGCAGTCTCAATCCTGTTTCACAAGCTAAATCTTCTTTCAAAAAAAATGCAGCTGCATTGTTTCAGGGACTGCCAAAGGCAGGAAATGACTTCCATCATTTAAAACTGTTTTTATACATGTCCTTTTTCTAGTGGTTTGCTGTTTAAGATCATCTAACAACCAATTGGTGATAAGGGTGCTGATAGATCTTCCATTATCTTTCACCACACTTCAAACTTGTCCTGCTTTGGGGATATACCAATCAGGATAGAACATGCCTGGAAAAACTTAACTCAAATTAAGTTGCTTCTGTAATATTGTACAACTCCACAACTCTAGAGATCTCCAACATAAGGCAAATCAGCAAGATTTGTTTTCACAATTTACCATACAGCCCTCTGACTTGCGTACGTAAAAAATCTTACCCAGTGATGTGATGGCTCTTCAAATTAATATTACCATGTTGATTTTTCTCTGTCCACTTGACAGTATACACTTTAGCACATATTTAGACAGCACTTTTTATGATATTAACAAGAGGGAGGCATTTGATTAAAAGTTGCATTCTCATATGACCAGATTCAAATTAGACAGCATTACTAAGTATATAAACCACTCTAAGCTACAAATTACACTACATTCAGTCAAAACAGTAATTCCTTTTGAATTTAGAATATATTTGGAGTTAAAAAGCACCCCAAAAAAGGTATTAAGTAAATTCTAAACTTAAAGTAAATTCTAACGGCAAGATTTTCCACATTACCTCAGGTTTTCTAAGTCTTTCTTTTGTTCTCTGTTTTACTTCAATGCTAGTAAAATGTGTGCTTTACTAGGGAAAAAAAAAGCTTACAGACAGGCTTTTTTACTCAAGAAATTTTGGCTTTTTAGGGAAGGCTTACATCCAATGTGTAAGATTGCAAACTCCTTACAGAACAAGCACATCTTTTTTTTTTTGCTGTAAAGACGCTTTCTTGGAGTAAAAGCTGTTCAACTTGTTTACAGCAGGACGAACGGCAAACAAAAAAGTCGGCATTTTCTTCAGACACAAACAGGCCCACAGCTTACTGAGGATGAGCCACTTCCTAACATTCCACTCCCATGGTTCTTAAAACAAGAAAAAAGCTCTATGCTATTTCTTACCATAGGGAACCCCAGGACTGTATCTCAAAGCATACTATAATCTGTATTAAATGCCCAGTGTGGGACTTCATGCAGACTAATTATTATCTTCCTCCTCAGACAGTCCAACCTGTTTTTTCAGCTGCGGAGAGTATTATTCAGCATCAATGAACACAGACAGTTCTATCCACGACTGGCCAGAATCTCAATGTACAAAGTGGTTCCCTATGTTTCCCACTGAATTGTTACCACAGACATACTCTACCCTGTGTGGGCTAGGGAGAAGAAACCGGGCCTCAAAGCAATGCTGAAAACCTAAAGCTTACAGAAAAGGTGAAGTGAGAATAGATGCCAACTGTAAAGAGCACTGCATCTCAAAAGAAATGCTGGGATGGTACCTGCTGCTCTAGGGTCACATCTGCAGAGAGAGCTGCCTTTAAAAAAATATATACATGTATGTATACATATATTGCTGCTAAATGCAGCTCTCAGGGTGGAGTGACATGGAAAAAAGCTAGCACACTTTACTTTAGTGTTTCCTGAGAAGCTTAGTAGAAGCCAAGTATTCATAAAAAGATTTCCAGCTAATGCCACAAGTCCATGTGACTCAGTGCCTCGGAAATCAGAGGGGGGAAAACCTGTTACACCGTCCTGTTCTCAGTATGCCCACAGAACCCTTCCCTCTCTGCTCCAGGACTGCTTCAGCTCATTCATTTTCAAATTAGTTTTTCAATCTACTTTTTAAGACACCCTGAGAAAGCAGACTGATGAACATAAGCATCTCACAAAGTTTACAGAGGGAGAAAGGGAGTAGAAGTTGCCCTTTTCCTGAACTACATGTTGCTAGTTACAGCTATATCACAGAGCTCAAAGCAATACCCTGGGCTACAGAGGAGCATGGAGGAGAAACAGGAAAGAAAAAGAAAAATTGAACCAAAAAAATCACTGGTAAGTGAAGAAGGTGGAATGAGGGAGAGGGGGGGAAAAAACATAGTATTAGCATACGGTTGTATCATGCTGTCATTTATAGCATGCCTTTATATACCACTGAAAGTTTCAATCATCTCAAACCTCCGAATTCAGCTTCATCAAAGTTACAAGGCCAAGTACTGGGTCCTGCATTTGGGTCACAACAACCCCAGGCAATGCTGCAGGCATGGGGACAAGTGGCTGGAAAGCTGCCTGGTAGAAAACAACTTGGGGATATTGGGCAACAGCCACCTGAACATGAGCCAGAGGTGTGCCCAGGTGGCCAAGAAAGCCAACAGCATCCTGGCTTGTATCAGAAATGGTGTAGCCAGCAGCAGTAAGGAAACAATCATGCCCCGGTACTTGGCACTGCTGAGGCCACACCTCAAATACTGGGTTCAGGTTTGGGCCCTTCACTACGAGAAGAACATTGCAGTGCTGGAACATGTCTGAATAAGGCAACAAAGCTGGTGAAGGGTCTAGAGAACAAGTCTTAAGAGGAGCAGCTGAAGGAACTCTGGTTGTTTAGCTTGGAGAAAAGGAGGCTCAGGGGAGACCTTATTGCTCACTAGAACTACATGAAATGAGGTTGTAGTGAGATGAGTGTTGGTCTCTTCTCTCAGGTAATAGGTGATAACACAAGAGAAAATGGCCTCAAGTTGCACCAGGGGAGGTTTATGTTGGACAGTACAAAAAACTTCTTCACTGGAAGGGTTATTAAGCACTGGCACAGGCTGCAAAGGGCAGTGGTAGTCACCACCCCTGGAGGTATTTAAAAGACATGTAACGTAGATGAGGTGCTTAGGGACACGGTTTAGTGATGGGATTGGCAGCATTAGGTTAATGGTTAGACTCAATGATCTTAAAGGTCTTTTTGAACCAAAACGATTCTATGATTCTATGAAAAGTTATGCAGCCACAGCTGGGTAAATGAGATACAAACCTCATCACCACATTGCAAATCTTAAACTGCTGCTCATACTCCAACTCCTGGTGGTACCTCCTGGCTAGAACATCTGTGCTCCATGCTTAGTGGACACCCCGATTTGGGCATGACTGACACACCATGCAGAAACTCATCTTGAGGTCTCAATAAAAGCCAGAAAAAAAATGCTCATAATTTTGCCCAGTATTTTCTTTAATACTGACTACTTGGTGCAAATTCACAAAAAACATGTCAACTTCATTGCAAGGGCTTTCTATCATTCTGACCATGATAAGGAGCCAAAAAGATACTTTGAGGAGGCACTGCTTACTCTGCCTCTGTAGATGACCTTTAAGTGATTCTTTATTACATACCTTCCAATTTTTGGCAGAGGCTATGATTTAAGACGCTTCTTCACTATGTCTGTCCCTAGCTATTAAAATGACGCCTTCCACTCCTGTATAAAACTGAAGAGCTCTTTGATTTGTCCTTTCTGCACTGTGCAGTTGTGATGTAGCAGGACACACTCAGAGCAGGGAGGGTAAAATAAAACGTGACCTTAGAGATGGGCAACTGAGGTTTGCACAGTTACAGAAACTGGGTAGCTGCTCAAGTCAAATCCAAACTCTCTTCCTTCTTACTGATGAATGCAGATGAGGTATCGTTCATCGGTAAGAGCTGACTAATACTATTTGGAAAGGAAAACTGAGTGAAATTAAGCTGGATAAAGCTTTCCAACTCCCATGCCCTTAATAGCACGCATAATCAAAACTATCATCTGCTTTCAAATAAGCAATAAAGCATCTAACCTTGGTATGTGAACTTCTGAAATGGATAAAGTCAACAAGCAGAGCAAATACTCCTGATGAATTGGACATGAATACAGTCTTAAACACAGTTAAACAAATTAGAAAGACCAGCATTTAATCTCTGTCAAGATCAGGAAGTCAAAGCAGGCCAACTCAAACAGGAAGTCCGGCCTGAATGCACTATTTCTGAGTTGTCTCCTCCCTTTAGCCTCCCCTCCTCCCCGCCCCAGTTATTCAGTGTCTCCAGTTACAATCATAGGTCTATGTCTACAGTAGCACAGATTCCACTGACAACAATAAGCAAGGAGGGAAATGGCTTATGCTAGAGCCAAAAAAACAGAACACAGTATCATAGGAAAACATCATATGAATTGGAGATAAAGAATATTAGCAAGTCTGCTCTGTATTCCAAAATATTTAAGTCAAATAATCTGACCTATACTTATTGTACATCACAGAAAACACATTGATTTTCAGCAGACTGTTACTCCCAGATATTTTATGAGCCTCACTTCTTAAAATTTCCTTTGTCATAACATCTTCATATCAAAAAAAAAAAAAATTTCCAAACGCTCACTCCGAAGGGTAACGCTTACCTTTTCTCCAAGTCAATAAATTGTCAAGAAGAGAAATAAATTCAGCTGTCCTTAAACAACATTAGGTGTGTTACAAGCGAAATATGACAGACTAATGTTTGGAGGTCCAGCACAACATTAAGACCTCAGCTATAACAATTGCTGTAGCAATGGTTTGAGTGACTAAGGAATTGCACTTAGGTGTTAAGAGTATAAATGGATCCTAATGCAAATCACATGGTAACTGATCTCCAACATCTAAATGCAAATCCCTTTAGACACTCAAACCACTGCCCTATTCACGTGGTATACAAGAGCCTCTTAATCTCAGTGCCAGGTATTAGTTTACATATTTTGTTTATACAGTAAAATGCTACAAGAAACATTTTCCTAGTCTACAAAAGAAAAACATTGGTAAATGCAAATGTAGCCTTTAAAGGTCAAAAGGCTTCCATCCTCCACATTCCACTGAAATACTGTTTTTCTGGAAAAAGAAAAATAAGATCTCAACCTCAACTCCTTTAATACACACCCCCATAGTCAGTTGAAGAATGTAAATTATTTCCTTTGATGTTATTTGGTAAAAGGAGGATGCATAGGTCACATGTTGTTGATTCAGGATAGCGTAAATACATTTTTAAGAAATTACTGCTGTTGAGCTTATAGTGCTCAGAGTGCCCAAAGAGAAATTCTGAGGAAATGGGTAGAACGGGGTGTTCTCTGCAGATATACCCCTAGCCTGGAAAACCCTTCTCCTCCAGGCTATTCCACTGAAGTCAGTGACACTGTTCACTTCCAAATAGCTTTGGAGAACTAGACATTTACACAGTGAGAATTCCACGAAAGTTTGTAAGAACAGCACTGTTTAAAAACAAACAAACAAAAAAACCCAACAAACCCCACACCAACAACCAAATATTTTTGTAGCTCACTAGGCGCAGTTTTGCCTAAGCTGCACACAAATACAGCTATATAAGCAGCATAGATTTGATGCTCATACAGCTTTACATTTGTTAAAATACTTTATAGCAGGTTCCTCCATTCAACCCTAAGAAAACTTTACAGCAGAATTTGGTTTGCATTCTGCCAAGACGACTGAATTAGGCAGCAGCATTACAGAACTGCCTAATAATTCTGTATTACCAGAAAATGTAGTTAGGATTAATTCCCAAAGTGTTTCACATTTTAAAAAGACTGTATCTTGGTTAAATGTGTATGTAAAAAGCTCTTCCTTACTACAGCGATACATGCCCTAACAGCGCTATGTACAAAACCTGATGGATCTAGAAAGAATATATTATATGAAGTCATCGTGCATTCAATTTGTTTATACTGATGCCGATTAAATAGTAATAGTTCTCATCTTGCTTCAGTACTACTTAAGTATATTATTTTTATTAAAATGAAGCACGCTTCCCAGAATCACTAAACATATCCATATCTTAGAGAAAACTACATTCAAAGGATAAAAACCAGCTACCTTACTTTGTCCTGTAGGACAAACACTTCCATTTAAGAGATACTATGCTGTGTCTCTACAGCCAAAATGATGATAGTGCTGAACTTGTAATTTAAGGAAATTTCTAATATAACACTTGGCATTCTCCTTCAAACTCCAGACAAAAGACTAGCCTTTGTCAGCCAATTCTACTTAAATTTCCCAAATTATCACGCTCCTGATAGAAAACAGCGGGGTTTTTCCTCTTTTTTTTTTTTTTTCTTAAGAGTAAACCTGAACATCCTAAAAATAGATACTAAACACAAGGAAAGGGTACAGTAGGTGATGAAAAGGAAAACTGGGTATTAAAACAAAGATAATTCTTAAGCTTGAAAACCAATTACTTTGCTCATATTCCACTCAAGTTTAATTAAAAAGTGATCCTAGCCTTTGGTTTGAAGCAACAATCATCTGTTTGATCTCCTTGATTAAAACCAAAACCAAGTACAGCTAACTTCAGCATTATTTCCCTTCAGGTCATAGCAGGTTACCAGCCCCTTTGCTAAACTGAAAATCTAAGAAGTCATTTGCATCACTTGGTAAACACAGGATTTTAGTATACTTGCCAATCCTACTGCACTACCTCAAAAAAATCCCGCAAAAAACCCAAACAGAAAAACACCTCACACCCAAAACCCTAAAGCACCAAAACCAAGACACACGTACAGAAAGACCGACCCTCCAAAACAAAACAAAAGAATCCCAGCATAAGCGGCTTCTAACCAAGAGATTTAAACAGTGCAATCTAATGCATGGGAAGCAAGTCATCTAAGATATGCTCCACTCCGTGACACACCTTGGTTACTCCTGAAAGGCCAGGAACAGCCTTTCCTGTCTGCCTATGTCTCCTTCATCCACAGGGAAAAGGAAGCTGAGTGTATATACTAACAAGGGTGTGCAGCAGGCAAGCGGATGCAGTGACACAAGGATATGTGCAAGATTTCTTTTGTGGAGAAACAGTCATTGGTTTGCATCTGATTATCTCAAACATTCTCTAGCTTCCACTAGCACTGACTTTGAAAGAGGTGATCACATTTAATTTTTAAGGGGTGGTTTCATATTCCTCAAGTTTAAAAAGATACTACAGGAAAATGGGACTGCACTCAGCTAGCAAATTCCTAAAAAGAAATCTGCAAGTTTGAGCTCCCTCACAGAAAAATTACTCTTGGATGCTGGTGCTACATGTGTCTAAACCCAAACTTATTTAAATCCTGGAATCAGTTATATATTACTTGGATACTGTCGGTGAGATCTGCATCTCGGCTAATTTGAGCAGTTTCAGGATAACACCACTAACACCCCTTTTCAGCTAAATATGAAATATGAAAAATGCAATGAAGAGAAGCAGTAGCAGAAAATCATCTCACCTGTCATCTTCGTTGGAAAGTCCACAG
>WEIS01065900.1:0-17968 GCA_013389965.1 Todus mexicanus | reverse complement strand
GATCTCCAGAGGTCCCTCCCAATGCTGGGATTCTGTTCTGAGGAGAGCACAACTAGCAGGCTATTAACCGTCATTATTTTTCCCAGCTGCGGAGGGCACATCAAAATGGAAATTCAAAAGTATTCCATTTGGAGGCCCCGCTGACTGCTACACAATACGCTCACTGGGGACTGCCTGAAGCTTAAACCTCATCCTGACAGTTTTCCTCTCAACAATTCATGTAGATGTTGTCTGGTGGCACCCATCAGTCTAACTCAGTGACTGACTCCACGAGGTCACATAATCAGCCATTGCCTCCCCATTCCCTCCCCCTCCCCAGCTCTGCAGACACACACGACATTGTCACTAATAAACCCACATTATTTCTAAGCAAATGAAGTTGCAGTTGCTACACGTAAAGGTCAACGAGTTCAATGGATGCCTTTAACATTCGCTTCAGACACAAAGCACGAACCGCCCGGTTCAGTTGAGGTGACGGTGCCATACCTGATCACATCTGGTTCTGTGCCTTCGTTCTGATACGATGCCTGAAGCTGTTTCTGTCGTGTGAGGAGGTCGTCCACCAAATTCTGCCTCCTGTCCCCCTCCAGCTGTGTGCTGACGACTCTGGGTTAAGGCCCAAACTTAAAAACACTGGAAAACTTTTATTTTAGTATATAAAATCAAACCTGTTATACATTCTTAAAAGAAAATCTTAAAAGTAAAATCTTCAAATAAATGAACTCAAGTAACTATTTTAACTCAAGGAAAGGCTGTAACATCTCAGAGGAGGATAGGTCACATTTTTCTGAATGAAACCTGCTGTTATTTTGTGTTTCTGAAGTTTGCAGATCTCAAAGAAAACATTTGATACAGTGACCACAGAGTGATCTTCAGGTCACCACCCCCAAGTAATACAAGAACTGGAAGGCTGCTGCCAAATGAGTCTAAGTATTAAGAGAAGCATTTCCCTCTTCAAAACCCAACATAATTCTTCTTTCATTTATTACTAAGAAGTCCTACACAACTGATCTCCTCTACAACACTGACCATGCACAGCAGCACTGCACGGCTTCAGGTCAGGGAAGGACAAGTCTTCTCCAAAAAAGCTCCAGCTTACACTGCTGTGATCTAACCGGGCCAGGCCCAAACAGAAGAGCGCTTTTAAAATCTGCAGGGTACTTCTCATCTTCTTTCACTGGAGGCTTGTAACACAGACCTGGTGAGTAGCTCCCAGCCAACTGGTCAACAAACAACCAAGAAAGGACTTTGAGCACTCGTTTCCATTTGCAGTTCACCAGCACAACAGCGACAGCCACTGACGCAGCAGCAAAACAATTCATGGAGCATCTCTGAAGGACGGGATGCCCTGAAGCGCTGCAGCTTTGACAGGAGACACGCGTTTGTTTCTTTTAATTAATCTTAGTGACATTTTGAAGGACTGCTAACTCTCCTCCAAGCACTGTTCAGTAATGATGCAATAGCTGAAGCGATTTGTGTGTATTCTGCTGCAGCAGCAGCATTCGGCTGCTCTCAGGCACTCACTGAACAGGGAAGTTCTACCCCTGGCCATCAGCACAGTGCTGGGGCTCTGTGCTCAGAAGGGATTCCTGCTACTCTAAGCCTGAAATCCAACATTCATTCATTAAATCAGTTTGCTGCTGGCTATCTTTCGGGAGATGGACGTACTTCCTCGGTTCCTTAAGCCTGACTATTATCCCAGCACACAGAAGGAGCAGCAGATCCAAGCCACAGGGCAACAGTCCTAGAAGAAAACCTGTGATTTCTTTCTAAGGTGTATTTTAAAGCGTTTCAACATCACCCTGAAGATGCAGCTCCATTGCTTCTTAAGTCAGCCCAAGTCAGGGCTGCCACATCCCTGCCCGCACTCTGAACAAGGCTCCATCCCTCCTTTTTGAGGCCACTGACACTCCTGCAGCCAGGAGAAAACAACCGACCAGTGAGTTCCCTGCTAGACGAGTGATCTCAGCTCACAAACCGGCCGCTCCACGGCCACACAGGGTTGGTGAAGGCACGACAGTGGCAGCCCTGACATTACTCAGACCCTCTTATTAAGCTTCTCACAGCCACAACCAATCCCACCTCACACCCACCACACCAGAGGCGTTTGGGCTCTCAGCCCTTCCTGCGCTACAGCTGCAAAGAACATACTGAATAGCAACACCGATAAAGTTCTAGTCACAAAGTCTTCTAAAAATGGAATGAGGGAAAACCCCTAACCGCCCAGCAGAGCAATTAGAGCCTATTTTTCCACCCTCTCCCACAATACAGAAAGGTCAGCGAGTTGGTGTTTACACCGATACATCTGGTGTGTTGACACAGCCCGCAGCAGCAAGTCCTTCAGCTGATCGATCTTCTCTCTCAGATTCTGCAGCGACGATCTGATAGCCACATTGAGCTGAAGGGGGAGAAAGAGATGGGTTTTAGTCTGAGTTATACTTGCGTAAAATTTAGTCCTGCTACATGCAGGTGACAGTATATTTAACTTCAGCTACAGCAATGCAAAGGACTCCAGTCTGAACCCAGCAAGCCTGCGATGGAGCCACGAAGAAAGTGATGCGGTGAACCGGTCTGAGCTGCTTGCAAAATAATGAGATAACTAGCACTGGTTTGGCAAACACAATTTGAACGCATTAATGCTGTTTAATATGGAGAGTATTCTTTCAAGTCTTTATAAACACATTCCTTTTTCTGGGCAAAACATTTCAGCACATTTTAATCTTTTCCAGTGAGTTTTCCAGTCCTTTCCTCTGATCTCTAATACAAATACAGGCTCCAGTTTCTCTTGCCTCCAGGTTTCTTCCCCTATTAGAGTAAAGGTTGCTGTAGGTTCAGACACTCCCTCCATTGAACTCCTCCAGATTTCACACTAAAGATCCCAAAGAAATTCAGATTTCCTCCATTTCCTTTCCATGAGGCTTTCAGGAACTCTCCTCCTCCCTCCCCAGCCCTCCCAAAGTCAGGCTGACATTACCCTCTGTTTTTTTCCCTCCTCAAATATTCTTTTCATTCCCATTACATAGAACACACCAGAAAAAGAAACATCGTCACTATAATTAAGACTTTACGCACTTCCTCTTTACAAGGCATGAGCCCTGCCCTGGGTTTAATGGTTTGCAACCTTGGATCTCTGTGTGATGGACCAGTAACAGAGAAGGAATATTTGTCCTGCCTTCCTGAAGACACAGAGGCAGCACCCAGACACCAGCTCCTCAGCGAGCGGTCGCTGTGCTGCCGGGATCCTGCCCCCAGCTAAACTGCAACCGCTATGTACACAGAGAGATCCCCTCAAATCCCAATTTTAAATCCTCCCCTGAGTTTAAATCTCAAACGCCACCAAACACAACTCTAGCTCTGCAATCAAATCTCGTGTCCAGACAGAGAACGCTGCATTTAACTGACCCAGAACAGCAAAGTAAGACATCCGAGGAAGTCAGCTAACGTACAGATCGCCACCCGCTACTCTGGCCAGGAGCTGCGGTGTTCTAACAAAAGATATCTGTGTCACTAAAGAAAGAAAGGGGGGAAAAAAAGAGACCAATGGAAGTTTTAAGGTCAGCTCAATAGAGCAGAGTTCACAGATGGTAAGCGCTGCCTCGAATTCTTTCCCTATGGGGGTTTTGGTTTTCTTTTTCCATTTTAAATGTTACGCTCCATTTTTTGTTCAGCGATAAGGAATAATTATTTTTTTTAGCCACACTAATGGGAAAATACTATAAAAATAAGAACCTGTTTACGTTCTCCCTACCAGGCAAATACTGTACAAAGATTATTTTTTATCTCCGTTACAACATTCAGGAGTCACCGAATCTCTGGCTGCTCAGCCGTGGATTTCTCAACACACGTTTCTGTTATGAAAACAACTCTCTCATTGTTGGAAACTTGTTTATGGTACAATCAAACACTGCCAAATATTCATCTTTAACTGTTAATGGATTAAAGGGAAACTACGCTTGGAAAACACAGGGCACGGAACAAATGATTTGATGAAGGAAGAAGTCAGCCGTGTAATGTTTCCATAAAACACAACCCAAGAGAGTTACGGGACAAGAAAGGTTTCAAACAACACGAATACAACGTTTTGTTGCGGGGGGGGGTTTTGGAGCACGTCACGGTCTGCAACGATGCAAATAATGAACTTTGTCCTCTATAAATACAGACTAAGCAGCAATCTTTGTATTAGTCTTCTGTTACTTGAATGAATCTCTACAATTTCTAACACTTGGTCATCCCGCAAGCAGGGAGTTCAATCACCGCCTCTAAACACCCCTCTCAATTCCACATATTTCTCTCAAATCCCACCTATCTGGGCCTTCTGAAATTTCTTTTCATTCCTTGTCAAATCTGAGTCCCTCCTTAAACAGCCCTAATCGCTGTTCCAAGCCTCCCCAGCCCTCTTCAACACCTCTTCAAAGGCAACGTTTCCAAACTGACTTGTTATTTCAAAGGCTATCAGCAAAGAGATGGGCGGAGAGGGTTCAACAGTGGCCCAGCACATTACAACCCTGCTAAAGAGGGGCAGGGTCTCCAAAATAAATCAGTGGGGGGTTAATTATGTAAATTATTACAAAAGTCTAACTCCAGGGCTTGCACGCATCGTCATCTTAGCGCAGTCAAGGGAGAAGCTAACAGCACAATCCCCCGGGGGTGTGATCCAGCGGAAAGGACGAGGCTTGCAGCCTAAAGAAAGCAACCTCCTGAGAAGCTCTTTATTAATTTCATTCTTCAAACAAGGAGAGTGAAAAGGTAGAGAGCGCAATATTCCTGGGTAAGCTCTAACTTCTGCCTCTCATTCATATTTAACTTAACTTACGTCTTGCTAGGAGCAGAGCTAAAAAAGGCTGCAAAATTCACATGTCCTCTGATCTCCAGCCGCTACAGAAAGGCAGCAAGCCAGCCTTGGGGAGAGAAAATATCAACTCGAGATTCACACAGAAAAGGGTACAGACACGCTGGCAGCATCCCAACCTCTCAGATTGAGGATCTCTGCAAACAGCTCTGTCCCTGCCAGTGTCAGCGTGTGGCCGGCGCTCCCACAGCTTCTCCCATCTCTTGCTCTAAAAGCAGCATTAGGAGGCGCATAAAACGTCGGCTGCTCGTCAACCCAAGGTTATTTTCGCAACGCTAAAAAGCTGCTGTTGATTTAGAGATCGTATGCCTGTTTTCTTTATGGAAATGTCAGGGAACACACCACGAATATTCAGTTCCTGCCACTAAATAGAACTTTTCCTCTGCAGATTCCCAGACAGAGGCTGGTCCCTGGGCAAGGGCGGGTGGGGAGACGTCAGCCAGTGTCAGTCCCGGCCTTGTCACTCGGCCAGCGCAGCCTCCCAAGCACCACCCGCTTCTCTCCACAGCTGGAGAGGAAGGAAACTCCGCGCTCACCGCTTCCGAGACACAGCTGCCTCCTGCAAATTTAATGCCTGACTAGTGCTTAGAGCGGTTAAAAGCAAAATCCAGCTAAAAATACCCGCACTGCCAGCAGAGGAGTACCTTGGTTGAGCTCTCCCCGTTCCTCTGGTACCGGTTACGCTCCTGGATTCTCTCCGCGATCTCCTGGGCGATCTGACAAGCGGCATCATATCGCGACAGCCTGCGGGGAAGGAGAGCGGGATGAGCCCCGGCCTCTGAGTCCCCGTCGGCCCTTATTACCGCGGTTCGGCCTCGCTCGGCAGGGAAGCGGCGTGTGCTCAGCCACAGCGGGTGGAAAAGCCACGGCCACATCAACAACCGTATTTTAAATCAACCTAAACCGAGCTTTTTAGGGAGAAAAACACCAGTAGGGGAAGCGGTCCGTTCCTCCACCCCGCCAACCGGCGGGGCCCGGCGGTGCTCAGCCCAGGGCCCTGTCCCACGGAGCCGGAGACAGAGGCAGAGCCAGAGGCAGAAGTAGAGGCAGGGCCTGTGGTAGAAGCAGAGGCAGCGGCCCCAGCCCCGCCGGGCGCTGCTCGCCCCGCACCGCGGCCCCGGCCCCGCCATCCCGGGGCTCAGGCCGAGCTCACAGCGCCCCCAGGCCGAGCCCAGAGCCCCAGGGAGGGGCTGAAGGCAGCTCAGCCAGCCCGGGAGGGGGCNGGGGGGCGGGATGGGGATGGGCTGCAAATGAGATGAGGTGCAGTTGCAGGATAGGTGCCAAGGTGCACGGTGCATCTTTTCCGAGGGCTGTTTGCCCTGGTTACATCTCTCTGCAGCACACTCTCCCTCTTCTCTTCCTTCCTCCTTCCTTCTCTCTCCTGCTTCTTTTTCTCTCCTCCTTTCCTCCCTCCTTCTTCCCTTCTTCCTTCGTCCATCCTCCCTCCTTTCATCTTCCTCCTCCCTCCCTCCCTTCGTCTCCTTCCACTTAAATATTACAGCTTCCTCTTAAATACGAGAGAAAACTCCTTTGCAGTGGGTGCCAGAGCCTGGCCCAGGCTGCCCAGGGGGGTTGTGGAGTCTCCTTCTCTGGAGACGTTTCAAACCCACCTGGACGAGTTCCTGTGGGACTTGGTCTGGGTGATCCTGCTCTGGCAATGGGGGGATTGGACTGGATGAGCTTTCGAGGGCCTTTCCAATCCCAAACATTCTGTGATTCCTCCCTCGTTCCTCTCTCTTTCCTTCCTCCCTTCTCCCTCTGTCCATCCTCCCTCCTTCATTCCTTCCCTCCCTCCCTCCTCACTGCCTCACAACCCCCAGTTCAGGCAGCAGGTCACCCCATCCCTTTCCGCCCCTGGGCTGCAGCTCCTCATGCCAAGCCGTCACTTTACAGCCCCCTGACAGCCCCCCAGCACCTCCCGAGCCCACCACGAGCTGTGCCCCCAAGACAGGGCTGTGCCCCCCAAGCAGGACTGCTCCGGCCTCATGGGCTCCCCGACACCTTTTCTCACAGAATCACAGAGTTAACAAGGTTGGAGAAGATCGTAGAGATCGTCAAGTCCAACCTGTAACCTATTACCTAGCCTATTACCAACCTATTACCCAATATCATCTCATCATCTAAATCTTGTCCCTGAGCACATCACCCAACCTTTTCCTCCCTGGCTTTGCCTTTCCCTTCCCCAGGGCAGCTGCCATTTCCCTTCTCCAAACCCTGAGCCCCGTTCCCTGTCCCTGCCCGTCTCCAGATGATGGTGGCAGCCTGTCCCTGCCCCTGCCCTGCCCTCCCCACACCGGTGTCCCTGTGCCCCTCATCCCCGTCCCCCACCAGCAGCCCTGGGCAGGACCAGGCTGCTGGAAGCTGCCCTGACACTGGACGGTGTTGACACTGTCAATATTTTGGCTGCAAAGGGCTCTGGAGGCCCTCGCTTCGGCAGCAGCCTCCATCTGAGCTCTCAGAGCCTTTCCCGCACCTCATCCACCAGGATTTGGCCTCTCCTCTTTTTTTTGGGGGTGTGATTGATGACGCAAATCAATGCAGACAGGAACGTCAGTACGGGTGCCCAAAGAGCAGCCGCGAGTCACCGATAGCGATGGTTTATTGCCATCATAACACGGCCTAGATAACAAGTGTGTCCTCGTCAGCAGGTGTGTCCTGTTTGCAGGCGGCTGCAATACCTGTGGTGCTCCCAGTGAGCGCTCAGACCTGGCAGCAAAGCCCCTTGGTTGGGTCTGGGGTGACTTGCAAGCAAGGAGGAAAAGAAGCCACTGGTGCAATGGGGAGCAAGGCCACCAGAGCAAAGCCACCCCCATGGCTGGTCCGGGGAGGTGCTGAGCACACCCAAGCAACACCTCGTGTCATATCTGCACCCCGCAGTGGGTGGGCAGGGGTAGGGGGGACAGGCTGGGACACATCCCCCTCCTGCTGCGGGACAGGGGCTCAGATCGGTGTTCTGGAGATGGGCGCTCAGGACTGAGGAGGAGCCACGTGCCACAGGTGTCCTGGGCATGAAGCAAAGAGGAGGGGGGTGCTCAGGGAGCCCCACTGGCCCTGCAGCCCCCGGTGCGGGCTCTGTCCCCAGGGAGACGACTCTTCTCACCAGCTCTCTTCACACATCCAAATCGGGCTGGCTTCTCTTGCAGGCATGAAACATTTACGGTCTTCACCCGCGTGGCGCATCCGGAGCCAGCGCAGTCGCTACATATTTAATTTTTTTGCCATTAAAAAGGCATGAAGGGATGATCCATTTTGTGCCGTCCCTAATTCACTTCCACCTTCCATCTGCCGGGGAGAGGGGCTGCAGGAGGGCGCGGAGCTGCTTCGGTCTGGCAGGGAGAGGCACCCGCTGTGCTTGAAAAAGCCAACAAGGAGACAGTGGCTGACAAGGTCCTTTGGGGTTGTTCAGCCTGGAGAAGAGAAGGCTCCGGGCAGACCTTGTTGGGGTCTTTCAGGACTTCAAGGGGCCTGTCAGAAAGATGGAGACAGACTTTTGAGAGGGGCCTGTTGGGACGGGACAAGGGGGGGATGGTTTGAAACTAAACTATTGTGAGGAGCAGCTGAGGGACCTGGGGCTGTTGAGCCTGGAGAAAAGGAGGCTCAGAGGAGATCTGGCTCTCAACAACTCCCTGACAGGAGGCTGGAGCCAAGTGGGGTCCAGCTCTGCTCCCAGGGAACAAGTGACAGGACAAGAGGAACCGGCTTCAGGTGGCACCAGGGGAGGTTTAGGTTGGACGTGAACAATTTCTTCCCTGCAAGGGTTCCCCAGGCCTGGCCCAGGCTGCCCAGGGCAGGGGTGGAGTCCCCCTGATCCCTGGAGGGGTTTCCAACCCGTGGAGATGTGGTGCTGAGGGACACGGGGTAGCGGTGCCCTGGCAGCGCTGGGGGAATGAGTGAACTTGATAATCTGAAAGGATTCTTCCAACCAAAATGATTCTCTGACTCTGTGATCCCAGAGGAGGTGCTTCATCCAGCAAGGAGAGGGTCTGCAGAGGGACTGCTCTTGCCTAGGAGCAGATGTCCCCGGTGGTTTTGCCAGCTGGGGCTAAATTATTGCCACAAACACGGCCAGCACTGCCCTGGCAAACCCTCCCTGAAAAGCATCCCTAAGGGCACGTGGGGTGGTTACAGAAGGGCATCTCTTAGTCCTCGTGGCCCCAATCTCTCCCTCGTCACCCGGTTCCTGGCACTTGCTGCTCACATGCTTCTCTTTCTGACTCCCCTGGGCCTCATCCAGCGGGAAGCGGTTGCAAACCCTCTGGCCGTGTTGATGTTTCCCTCGTTCAAGGACGGGCGATTGCAGTGGCAGCCCCAGTCCTCCCGCACCTCCCTCCCTGCCCCGTGACACCGGCCAAGGGAGTGAAGCCCAGAACAGGAAAACAAAGGTTACCCTTGGGAAAAAAAAAAAAAAGATGAAGTTTGATGGTGGTGTTGGTGGTTTGATGGCTATCTCACCCCACGAGGTGTTTACGTCCCCCTCCTCAGCCTCGGCGCAGAATTGGGGCAGGAAGGGGCGATGTGGGCGCTGGAGCTGCTCCACCCCTTGTCCTATTTACACCAAATAAACCTCCTGTGCCAGCGGGGTTGGCACTCACCTTAAAAGTCAGGGCAAGTGATGGGGACAGAAGGGACCCAGCAGTGGGGTGCACCGGAGCCTGGGCACATGCTGCAGGTGGGGCTCAGCCTGCCCTGCTCCCCTGGGGGGGCAGCCAGTGGCTTCCCCATGGCTCAGCCAGCTGAGGATGATCACACGGGCACCGGGCAAGGTGAGTGAGCTACGGCTGGGGATGGCTGAGGACAGCCACACATCTCACACCAGGGGAGGTGCAGGAGGCTCTTGCTCATGCCAGGGCTGCGTCCAACACAGGAGAGGGGTTGGAGCAGACCCACATTGCCTTCCTCAGCACCCCCGGCACATCCTGGGGCGGGTAGAGCTGGAGGCACCAGCCAGCACCCCTAGGCTGGGGCACCAGTGACTGGGTGGGCTTGGATTGATGTTCCTCAGTGCTTCAGGCAGAGCAGCACCTTGTGATGCAGCCAGATGAGAGGATAAGGTGAATTTGGGAATTATGGGGGTGCAAACAGCCCCATCTCAACCCTGCAGTTCATTTTAGCCTGGTTTTAATGGCTAGGAGTCTGCGTGACCATACTGGGGATCTGCTTGTGATGCCCCCACCAAATTTTGGAACCTGCTGGCCTGCGTTAATTCCAACACTTACTGTCCTGACTCTTCCAAGCAGGGAGCTGGGCTGAGCTGCAGTCACTTACAACCGCTGCCCTGTCCCTGAACCAGAACTGAACCTGATCTGCTGATTTGGATGAACCTGAGCAGGGTCCAAACTTGAACCACAGAGCAGGAGCGAGAGCTGGACCCAGCCAGAGCAGCCCAGGCACCTGGACCCCCTCGAGGTGCCACCACGTTCTGCCAGGCTGGGACAGGACTTTGCTTTGTCCCCTTGGGGCCAGATCAGAGAGGTTTGGCTCAGTGCAAAACCATCCTAGACTCCCCAGCTTAACCGATAATATCAGCAGGGAATTAATGTGTGCACCGATTGACTTTAGCCTTGCTTGTTAATCACCGCTCAGCAGAACTCACCCACATGGAGACAACTCCTGTCTCCTTGTACAGGGTTTGGAGCTGAGCATTCCTGCAGCCCCAGGGAAAATGCCGCTCGCTCCTCTCTAGGAGGAGCTCAAACTCTGCTCTTCCCAGCACAGAGCTGGCGGCTGCCAGAGCCCTGCCACAGCCTCAAGTTGCACCAGGGGAGGTTTAGGTTGGAGCTGAGGAACAATTTCTTCCCCACTAGGGTTCCCCAGGCGTGTCGCAGGCTGCCTAGGGCAGGGATGGAGTCCCCCTGATCCCTGGAGGGGTTTCCAAGCCCTGGAGATGTGGTGCTGAGGGACATGGGGCAGTGGTGCCCTGGCAGGTGGGGGAATGGTTGGACTCAATGAACTTAAAGGTCTTTTCCAATCAAAATGATTCTACAATTCTCTCTGGCACCCGAGTGGCCAGAGAGGTGGGGAGACTATTGCAGGAGACTTTGGCAGGAGGCAGTAAGAGGGAGGTCAAACACCTGAGGGCAGCTTTGCCTGCTCCATCTGGGCCGTAGGAACCTGATCCTGGGTTGTCAGACCTGGACAGGACATTGTCCCCTGCCCCGCTCTGTCCTTGGGAGGGGACAAGATGCAAACGGTCCCTCTCGACCTCATCACTACTTGGGCCGCCACTGCCTGTGAGGTCTCTCCTGAGCCCTGCAGAGCTGGGCTGGGACCAAGCTGGTCATTGTCCTCGGTGATGTAAGGCTGCTGTCCCATGGTCATCCCTGGGGGATGGGGATTATGTCCCTGCTCTCTGCACCTCCCTCTTGGCTGCTCACAGGCTGGAAAGTCAGGAGCTTTTTGAGGGGCATAAAGCCCCTCCCAGTGTGGAGAAGCAGCCCTGACACCCAGCTGGTACCTGGCCCCACGCTTCCCTGAGCCCCTGGACAGTGGTTTCACCAGCAGCCCGAACTGATGTGAGCAGGCGAGGGCAAAGCGAGGAGCTCCAGCCAGGTAGAGCCTCCTGAGAACCTTCCCTTTGCAGGGGGGAGAATAACTATTGAAACACAAGATGTTTCTGAAAGGCTTCAAAGTGCCGTCAGCAGGAGCAGCCAAATGTGTTGACTAAAAGGTCTTTGTCCCACAGAGATGTTTGGCTCATCTCCAGTCACTGTCGTGATCACATCTGAGGCTGACACCTGGGACATCGATGCCTCCTCTTGTCTGGGCTGTGGGCAGTTCGTGGATTGGGACAGGATGCCAGACTCGGAGCAAGAGGCGTGTGTCCCCCGAGACATTCTCAGCAAGCCCTCGAAGGAGCTGAAGAAGCTGGCAAGAGAAGGTTACTGGGCAGCAAGCCGCACTCTGAGAGCTCAGGTCTACCACCAGCTCATCCAGCAGGTTCCCTGCCGGCTCGTCACCCCAGATGCTCTTGTCTACAGGGACGTGGCAAGTCGGCTCTTTGGGAAGCTGAGCGTCAGCTCCCACCCTCTTCCTGAGTTCCTGGAAGCGTGCTCCATGCCCACGTACTGCCTCAACTTGGAAGGAGTCACCGCCCTGAAGAAGATCCTCATCTGTGTTGGCAACCTTTTCCCCGACATTACCTACAGCCCGATCCTCCCCTCTCTGGTGGCTCTGCTGCTGCACTACAGCGAAGACGAAGCTCAGTGCTTCGAGAACATCTCTCGCCTCATTGCCAGCAACGCCCCTCACACCAGCTACATTGACCAGTCCTTCCTGGCCCATCAAGCCTCCTGTATGACTTTTGGGGATCTGGCCAACAAGCACTGCCCAGCAGCTCACAAACTCATAGCCAGCACCTCTGAGAACGTCTTTGAGGTTTACTCCGAATGGTTATCGTGGCTCTTTCACGACCTCCCCTTCAGTTATGCCATCCGCGTCTTTGATGTCTACCTGCTGGAGGGGCAGAAGGTCCTCTACCGCATTGCTCTGGCCTTGCTGAAGCAGTACAGGCTCTCGGTGACCTCCGCCGAGCTGGAGGGGACCGACATCAAGGCAGACCTGCAGGCTTTCGTGCAGAACATTGCTGAGCACGTGACTGTCGACAAACTCCTAGAGAGAGCCTTTGGCATCCGGCTTTTCTCCCGCAAGGAAATCTGGCTCCTCCAGATGGCCAACAGGAAGGCGTTAATGGAGAGGGGCATGACCATGGTGCAGAGCAGGTAAGGAGACCTCTCTCTTTGCCAACTCTTGGCGCTAGCAGACTAAGTATGAGTTACAGTGGAGATGCAACATGGGGAGAGCTTCAGGTATCCCCCATAGCTTTGGTTATGCTGGGTGCCTCACAGCCTGTCGGCGGGGACCCTGTTAAGAGGCACTGTGTAGGTGGAGGTAGCGAATAGAACAGAAAGTTCATGATGCAAGAACTGTGACAAAACCTGATGCACGGGGGCTGCACCCCTAAAAGCACACCGGCAGCCCAGCTTGGCTGTGATGGACATCCTCTCTCACACAGGCAGTCCTTCCACCTGGCCGTGGACATGCAGAACTTCAGCTCCAGCATTGTAACAGCTCAGGAGATGCGCATCATCTGGTCCTGGATCCCCGAGCGCTTCTCCCTCTTCCCCCCACTGCTGCTCTTCACCACCTCAGAAGATGGGTGCAGCCTGCAGAGGTAAAGCTCAGCACTGCACGGGGATCATCAAACCCTGTGGGTTCACTGCTTGGGGATGTCCCCAGGTGCCACGTCATGCTGGGCATGCGACAATCAGCCAGGTCCAGGTGGCACACCATCCCCACGCAGCTCCCTCCTGGCAGCACAGGGCACAGGGAGCTGCAGGATGCTACAGTCAGTGCTGCAGCTCAAAACTGAACTGGAAAACGAGTTTGCCATTGGACTGCCCAACCATTAAAGTGGGAAAAGCCTTCCAGGGGGCTAAGGTGGCCTTTGCATGAATGTTTTCAGGCAGGAAACTCAAACCTTCTCCTCTGTAGGAGCATGTTAAGCTAGGAGGTTGGACACGCAGAGCAAGTGGAGCTCAGGGCAGGGCAGACAGTACTTAGGTGCATCCTGAGATGGGAAAGACACCAAACCCTCTAAATGCAAGCTAAGGGAGCCCAAGTGTCATGGCTAAGGCACAAAATTGCAATAGAAATACCAACATCAGTGCTGGAGACAACCTAAGGCCCTGTGACACCCACTGCCATGGCCATGGAGCACAGGATGCAGTGGGAGGCAGGGACATCCTCACAAGGCTCAGCGCCAGGTGGGTTCCTCTGCTGGGAACACTGGGCGGTGTTTAAAGGTGGAGCTGCAATGGTCGTACCTCCATCAGCACCACAAACACACTTCCCCAGCCCGTGAGAGGCGAGCACCAGGGTGCACAGCCCAGATTACATTCACACCCAGATGAAAAACAAGCTCATTTGGTAAACTGCCCCCACGAAGCATCTCCCCCAGCCCAGTGCTGGAAGGTAGGGTGGGAGGATCTAGTGTTTGGATTTATCTAAGCTGCTACCTGCTTCACCAAGCAAAAATGATGACTTGAGAAGTCCCACAAGCCACCTCTCCCCTGGTTCCTGCACAAATGCTGAAGCTGCTCGAGCTACATGACGATGGGTTTCTGCTGCTGTCCTTCCAAGAGGTCTGTCGGGCCAGCTGCCAGCACATCAATGGGCTGGGAAGAGCCACCACCACTCCCCACTATCCTTCACAGCCTCATGCCCGCCACATACCTGGGCTCTCAGCATAGCATGGCGTTCCTGGGTCTCAGACCCTCACCAACCAGCCTCCTTGTCCCTCTCTGCAGGTTTTACACGTGCTGTGAAGGCTACGAACCGACGGTGCTGCTCATAAAAACAACTGAAGGAGAGGTAAGTATTTCCCAAATGGGCAGCGCTGGTGCCAATGTGGGGAAGGGGACAGGGTGCTTGACCCCACCAGCATCTCTTGGAGCAGCCATGGGGCTGTGTGGTCCCTCTCCTGCCCTGGGGTCTGTCCTAGCTCCCACAAGAGAACAAGCTGCACCTTCAGCATGCAGAGACACCTTAGACAGGGGCGTTAACAGGTGGTACTGGGGGGAAACGGAGGAGTCAGTGAGATGGCAAAGAGGCCCCGAGCGCTGCTCTTGTGTTCCCAATACCGACTAAACCATGAAGCCCTTGCTAAGCAGACTCTCCTGCAGTCAGCGGATGCTCTGCCTGAGCCAGGACTCGCTTTCAGTGCATTAAATGCAAGGATCTCTCTGACTGCAAGAGCAGCCACACGAGGGAAGCGGAGGTGAAATGAGGACAGCTCCGATAGTGTTTGAAAGTCGTGGAATAACTGCAACCCCCCCTGAGCCAGGTCTCCTCCCAGGGACTCAGAGAGCGGCTCATAAACCCATATTTTATCTCTCCACTCTCCACCAAACAGAGGAGGCAAGTTCTGGAAATTGTTCAGGCATCCCAAAGATTTATTGACCTTCCAGGCCTGATTTCCCCAGCCTGACACTTCAGCGTGGCGCAGAAATAAACACCCCGCCACCCCCTAGGGCCTTGTCCAGACAAGACAAGATGAATCATAAACCCTTGTTTCCTAGACCTTTTAGCTCATTTTATTCCATCGCTAGTAGCAGGGACAGGCAGGAGTTCCCACCTCTCAGCAGGCCCCCTCTAGCCATGGTCAAGTCAAGGATGTCTATGTCCACACCAGGGTCAGCCTGACCACAGCTAGAAGAACCCCTGGGGCTGGTTAAAAGCCTTGTAGGTAAACAAACCAAAAGTGATAGTTGAGTCTTTGCCATTTTAAACACTTTTTTTCTAAAGACTCATAAAACAGGTGACCACCTTGCCACTGACCAAGGGACAGCTGGGAACAAGGGACTCCAAGACAAAGTTATTCCTCCCCATTGCCAGGAGTCAGACTGGGCTTGGGGGTGGGAGGCGCAGCTCCTGCTCCCAAACCTGGGCCAGGGGATGCACCAGCAGAGCTGAACCAGCCCTGTGTGATCCAGCAGCAGGAGGCTCACTGCAACCACCTCTGCTGCAAAAGAGCAATCCCTCACATACTCCAGAGCCCCCCCTGAGGAGTGAAGCTCAGTGGACTCACATCCAGAGCTTGGCAGTGCAGGATGAAGTTGATGGGGCAGAATTTGACTTTCCAACTGCCCTAGGGACCTCGCAGAGCCCTGGTCCCTCCTGGACACTCGTGCCATGGCTGGTGTTTCAGGGGTTTGCTTTGGCCTCAACCGTTTCCCTGCTCACAGCTCCCTGTGCTCTCTCCCCAAGGTGTGCGGGGCGTTCCTCTCCTCCGACTGGAGTGAAAGGAAAAAGAGCGGTGCAACATCAGGCTTTTTTGGGACCGGGGAGTGCTTCGTGTTCACCGTAAGTCACCTTTTGTTTCGAGGTTTATGCTTATGCCAATTACTTTTTCCTTTACCCCTCTGGTAACTCAGGGCATGGTGGGACCGAGCTGCTTGCTTCCCACAGTCCCCCTGCTGCCCCTGAGCTCTGCCAGGAGGCAGAAGCACAGGAATTGCTGTGCTGGGTCTGAGCAAAAGGAGGATGAGCTCCTGCCTCGGCCTGCCCCAAGCCCCCAGGGCAAGGTGCAGTAACCCCAGCTGGGCCCTGGAGCATCCTTCTGGGATGATGGTGGGACAGTGTGCATGGCAGGGTGGGCTTCTGCCCTGTTTGCTGAGGGGAAGTCCTCAATGGAGCATTCCTAAACCAGCCCCGGTGTCCCTGCAGAGGGAGCAGGCTGAGTTTATTCAAGAAATCCTAGGAGCAAAGTCCAGCATCCATCCAGTATCCCACCAGTGTCCACCCAGCAATGTAGGCAGTGTGGGGTTGCCCATCTCCAGCAATACCTGGCAAAGACAAAACCAGCTTCTCAGCTGCAGGTACCTCCAAAGCAGCCCTGGCACTGCCAGGACACCTTGTCCCTTCCTGGCCATAGGTCTGGACCTGGCACACAGCATTTGGCCCCCAACCTGCCTGGCCAGGGCAGCACCATCTTCTCCCAGCAATGGAACGATGCCCCAAAGGACAGGGCTCACCACGTTTCTCCTGCTTTCCAGGTGCGCCCTGAGACAGAGCGGTACGAGTGGGTGTTTATCAAGAAGCCAGAGCTGGCCAAAGCCGTGCCGCGCTCACGCCAGCGGTCCCCTTCCCCATCTCCCACATCCCTCCTCAGCTCGTCCCCGGACGGCTGCGGCACCAGCTCCAACCGTCTCACCGTGCCCACGCCGCAGAGGAAAGGCCGTCTCTCCCCGTTTCTGGCCATCAGGCATTTCCTTCTGCCTTCCAAAACAGCCTCCATGTTCATGGCCGGGTCTCGGGGAGGGATCATTATCGGTAATTAGCAAAGGGTGGGCACCCAAATCTGCTCTGGCCTAAGAGGGTTCTACTCCAGATTCAAATCTGAGCTACCTGTAAAGGCAAAGCCCTCCCGGTTTAGGACCTCAATTTGAAGTCAGAGGGGATGAAGTCACCCCCCTCTTCCTCAGTTTAGCGGGGGAGTGCAAAGCTGCACAAGGGGCAAGGATGCTCCTCCCTAGAGCCCCAGAGAGGCTCTGCCAGCCGAAGGGGAGCATCAGAGCCCAGATCTGCTGGCGAGGTTTGCACCCTTGGGGCTGGCGTGTCCTTTCCCAGCCCTGCCCTCTGCTTTGTGTGGGATGGGGAGGAGATGTAGGTGGGAATCAGCCTGAGAAAGGGCTAGGCAAGGTTACCTGGAGTGGATGTGCCAGCTGCTGGGTCAGGCTTGCTAATGGAGTTGAATCTTTGTGCCCCATCACCGCTGGGATGGGTTGGGCAGAGAACTGCAGCAAGCCAGAAATGCCTCTGCCTCCCGTCCAGCCCTTGAGAGCGGGCTCAGGGCAAGCCTGGCTGCGAGAATTCAGCCTCCTTCTCCAGTTCTCCAAGCAATTTAATAATTCAGCTTGTGCTGCCAGGGCAACCTCTGGTCCCGGCTGCCCTGCAGAAAGCTCTCCGGGAGCTCTGCCTCCACGCTGACATCCCAGTGTGCAGCCCTGGCCCAGCTCGACGCTGTGGCCGAAGGACAGAAAGCTGAGAGAGAGGTGCAGTCCTGCAAGACCTCGTCAGCTACATCAGTGACCCTGCTTGGGAGGCAAGGTGGGGAGAAGTGTATCCCGACCATCTCGCTTGCTTTTGCAGGTGGTGGCGGAGGCCAGGCTCTGTCCCTCGATGCCAGCCTGCTTTGGGGGCGCACAGAGCACTGCGAGACCTTCGACAACCCGCCGCTTTGCCAGGAGAACTTCAAGGTGCAGCTCTTGGAAGTGTGGGGCTTTCAAAACACCTAGGTCCTGGGGGGAGAACAGCCCCTCTCCACACTGCCCATGGAGCCAGGGACCCCTCGCTGTGCTGGCTGCCAGCCCGGCCTGCCTGCTGCGGTCTCTGCCTTCTCTCCTCCACAGTCAGCAGTCACGGTGGTGTGGAGAGAGGGCACTGTGGACAACTGGACTGTGGGCACTGCCTTTGGGGACAGTTGAGGTCCTCTCCTGCAGTTCAGACCCAGCCTGTCCCAGTTTAGGATGCTGGAGGGAAGGTGAGCCAGTCCCGTGTTCCTCGCACCTCCCTGGCCTGTTGGTGGCTTGGGGCTCAACAGCAAACCAGTGGTACCGCAGC
>WEIS01065899.1:0-36413 GCA_013389965.1 Todus mexicanus | reverse complement strand
ACCATTTGCCTTCTTTGCCACAAAGGCGCATTGCTGGCTAATGGTGAAGTTGTTATCCGCCAGGACTCATAAGGCCTTCTCCACAGGGCTACCATTGTTGGTACGTGTTCTAATGAGCACTTTTAGAACAGTTTCTCTTTGTGACCTGACTCCAAGAAACATCAGCAACTGCAAAAATCCGACCCACTTGAAATAAACGAGGTAGACTCCTGGTGCAACTTCTCAAGTGCAAACTGAGAAAGTTTTTCAGCCAGATAATTCCTGTTTGATGGCATGAGCTACAGAAGGGTGAATCCGGAGCTTGGTTTTCTTCTCGGTTGTATTTACATTACAAGTATTTCCTGTTACCGTGGCCTTTGCTCTTTTGGTGCCTCAGATTGCCTTTGCTGCTACAATGGAAAGACCTACACCTTGAATGAAACTATCTACAGCCAAGTATCTGGGACTGAGTGCGGTGATGCCATCTGTGGCCCTAATGGAGAGATCATCAAAACCTCCATCCCTTGCAGAACACCACCCACAGCAGCACAAGGTACTAGATTTACAAGAGGTTTGGTGGTGATTTAATGGAAGTCTGTAATGGTCAGTAAGATCCCTTCATCTTGGAAGAAGACTCCTCCTGCATGTCTAGGATGAGCACAGTATTTAAAGCAGTTGAAGGTTCAGGAATGAGGAGGCAGAGCTTGTGGATCTCTTGGCGGGGACCAAAAGTGTAATTTTTTTTAGATTCTTGCTGCCAGTGGGGTAAAGAGAAGGCAGAGAGATGTGGCCACTTTTCAATACTACTTGTACAATAACCTTGGGCATACCACAGCTGACTCTCTAGTGGTGTTCATCTCAATATTCCAGATTTCTGAATGTTTTTTCTCCTTCTCATCACCTACATCACACTAAGGTTCTTCTTCTACTGTTTCCTGCATTGGAATAAGTCAGTCTCAGTGGGTCACTGGAGCAAGGAAACAAAGCTGCCTAGTGGTTTCCTCCCCTTCCTGAGGTGAAATTTCAGGATGGAGGGGATGTGAATGGACAGAAAATAGGAAGTTAAAAGAAATAAAGGTGGATTTTTACCACATGATTGTAGCAAGGAAAAATAAGTGGCTAAAAATTTTCTATATTATCCTGGTAGCAAATTCTACAAAAGGGACAAGGAAAATTAAAGGTTAGCTTCTTTAGTCAAGGAAGCGGAGAACCTAAAGATTTGATGGTGAGCCCGTGTGTTTCGTGTTTACTAAATGTTTGAAGTGGTGTAAGAAGCCTGACGGAGGAATAAGAAGGACTGTTGAAAGCAGAGTGTGGGTGGCCTAGTAAAGTGTCTAAATGATCTGTCTGTATTTAAACCAACAGTTTCTTCACAACAAGGCTTTGAAAAGAAAAATGGAGCACCACTGGAAGTCACCTCTCCAAAGCCAGGTGAAGCCCTGCAGGATGAGAAAGTTAAGAGAAACCTTAAACTGGAATGAATAAGTGACAGCAGAAGGATGTTTTATTGTATTTTTTATGGAAAAAACCTAACTACTGGAGGGATGGTGTGTTAATTACTCTAGTAGCAGTGTCATAGTGTATGCAAATACAGAGAGGATTACACATGCAGAACGTGGCAGGGGTATAAAGTATAATAATAATATAATATAAACTAGTATAAAAATTATTATTTTCCCTCTTTTTGTGATTGTAGAGACTGTCATACATTCCATAGGGCTTAGAAAGCAGATTAGCAGAGGATCTAAATGTTAATTGATTTCATCTCCTGCAGAAGCTCGTGTGAAGCCTGTAACAACATCTTCACCTCCATCATCAGTGGTAGCCACTCCCTGCTTCTGCAATGACAATGGACAATTGATACCAATGGGTGAGAAACCAAAGGAGTTATTTTTTCTGCACCACTGATGTGGGAAGATGTGCTGTTAGATAAAGGTGTTTCAGCAAGCTCTCATTCAGCCTGCTGCGGTTACACCTCACCACAAGTTTTTACACCTTTGAACTGTAGCTAACACCTTCAAAACTACAACTCTCACATATCCTTTAACTTTGTCCGGGTTTGGGTATTCCTGGTGTAAGGAAGCTTATACCAGATGCTGACTTTGGTGGACTCCAGCACAACCCCTGAATCCCAAACTGCTGAATGTGGATTTATAATCCACAGTCATATTCCGAAAACAAAGCAGAGAAGACTCTCGTTCATCTCTCAGTAGCTCCTGAACCACCTGTCTCCTGTTAGGACTGAGTACGTGGCTGATCTGTGATGCGTAGGCCTCAAGAGTTCCCAGTTTCATGCATGATCCAGCACTAACCATTGGGTTTTGGTCTTGTAGGAGAAAACATTTCTCTGCCAGTGAACGTATCAGGCCGCTGTGCTTACTCTGTTTGCAATGCATCGTGTCAAATTGAATTAATTTGGTCAGAGTGTAAAACTGGTCATACTGAGGTTGTCAAGATCTGTGATCCAGACTCCAATGACTGTCTGCCAACGTCTCCTTCCAGTACAACCAGCCGAGTTCCTGCTTCCACAGGGACTCCTGTGAGCGATTGTCTTGGGCTCATTCCTCCTAGAAAGGTGAGAAGCTTGAAAGAAGATTGTGTTTCTTCAGTTGCAACCAAGATTTGGTGTTCTCCTCTGGTGCTGGGAACCACCACAACAGCTGGACTGTAGATGTGAGTGAATTAGATGATTTAGAAGTATACCAGAAGCTCCTAAATAATTAAGGGAATAAGCTGAATATTATTCTGTTCACCTGAAACATCTAAATGACTGTACATGGGCAGAGCTACCTAAGCTGAAATAAGGCTAGAAAACCACATCTGGCAGAGTTCCATGAGCAGAAGTGGTCAACACCTTGAGTCCTGTACAAAATTATGTTAGAACAGAAGGAGATATCAAAGTTCTGTGGCTTGGTATATGTTTCATCTTGCCTGGTGTCCAGACAAAGAGTAGATAGCAAATAATGACATCCTAGACAATGAACTGAATGGAGCATAGCTGCCATTTTTTATGCACCTCTCCTTTTCTTTTTCAATCCATCAATAGTTTAATGAAACGTGGCACTTTGGGAACTGCCAGGTGGCCACTTGCCTGGGAGAAGGGAACAACATTAAACTGTCCAGCATGACTTGCCCTCCTCAGCAACTGAAACTCTGTGCCAACGGTTTCCCATTCACGAAACACTACGATGAAACTGGTTGCTGTGAAGTCTTTGAGTGTCAGTGTAAGTATTGCGGGAGGAGAATTCCTGAAATTTATGTTACGTTCAGCTGGGCCCTGAGAAAGATAAGTCTCTGACGTCAACGTTTATATTATGTTCATGTTATATTATGTTCAAGCACAAATACATCAAACTGTGGGACTGGAGGCCACGAAGATGATCAGAGGGATGAAGCACCACCCCTGTGAGGACAGGCTGCAAGACTTGGGGCTATTCAGCCCAGAGAAGAGAAGGCTCTGGGAAGACCTTCCAGTACCTGAAGGGAGTCTACTAGAAAGATGGAGATGGACTTTTTACAAGAGTTTCTAGTGATAGGACGAGGGCAAATGGCTTTAAAGGTGAAAGGGGAGATTTGTGTTAGAAATTAGGAAGAAGTTCTTTACAGTGAAGGTGGTGAGACACTGGGACAGGTTGCCCAGGGAAGCTGTGGATGCTCCATCCCTGGAAGTGTTGAAGGTCAGCTTGGATGGGACTTTGAGCAGCCTGGTCTAGCAGGAGGTGTCCCTGCTTATGGCAGTGTATTTGGAACTACATGATCTTTAAGGTCTCTCCCAACCCAAACCATTCTATGATTCTGTATTAATTCAGTAACGGAACAGAAGTCCCGCCTAAAACATTGGCTGTTAAGAGCAGGTAAGAGTGTCCTCACTAGGCTAGTTTTTTCTTTATCAAACCTGTTATTTCAGCTCTCACTGAAAGTGCGTGAAGGAGTTTAAAGCAGCTTGTACTTACAGGAAGCTCAGAAGCCAACCTAAAGTCTGTCACTCTGTCTTCCAGGTATTTGCAGTGGATGGGGAAATGAACATTACGTGACATTTGATGGGACATACTATCATTTTAAAGAAAACTGCACATATGTCCTGGTGAAGTCGATTCATCCCGGCTCTCACAGCTTTGGCATTCACCTAGACAACTACTACTGTGGTGCCATCGATGGAGCAATTTGTTCAATGTCCCTTCTCATTTATCATGCCAACTCGGTTGTGATTCTGACACAGGCAAAGGAACATGGAAAAGAGACAAATTTGGTAGAGTGTTGTCTTAAATTCTCTGTACTATTTTGCTGTAGTTATATTACTGTATTGCCAGATGTCCTGTCACGATGAAGGATGAAGCTTGCAAAAATGGAATGGGTAGGAAATGCAGTCACTGTCTCGCTCTTTTTTCCTTAGTGTTGACAAAAATTTGTATATTCTAAAAACTTGGGAAATGATCGCATAATTGAAAGCTGTGGTTTTCTTCCTGGCATGAGTATTCAAATATAAATGACAACACATTAAAAAGGAATCATAACTTCATTTGGTGCCCCTGAGGTCTGAACTGGTGCTGCTCCCCCGTGTGCCTTACTCAACAGAAGGATGTCTACAGAGACCTTTTGTTTCTCTTCTTCTTAGATCTTATTTGATGATAAGAAAGTTGTTACAGACATTTCCAAGAATGGTATCTGGATAACCAGCTCTGGCATTTACGTCATAGTTGAAATACCTGAATTAGGAGTTTACGTCTCCTACAGCCGACTGGCATTTTACATAAAACTCCCTTACGGAAAGTTTTATAACCATACCATGGGACTGTGTGGTGAGTGTCCTCATCAGCTGACAGTAACAAATGCAATAGATTTCCCTCCTTTTTTCCTCTCACCCCATTCTAAACATCCCTACATGCCTGCAACTCCACTGGTCTCTATTTCTCACAGATTTTAATAAATTTGTATCAATTTGGTGGAAAGACCCTGACAGGAGGCAGAGTTTTAAGTCACTTCTTTTCATTCCGTTCAATCTGTTGGTGGATGGAGATAGGCTTTTTCTAAGCCCTTCCTCTTGATCGTATCTACTCAATATGGGAACGTAGGAAATCTGGAGAGTCCTGTGCTAGACAGAGCTGTCTCAGTTGCTTTAGCCACCAGGAGAAATGCATCAAACAACACATCAACTCTGATTTTCATGAGTAACTGGCAAACTATTTCTTTCAGCCTTCTCTTCCTACTAGCAGTTCTTGTAAACTCATCCAGGATCCCACATGTTGTTAACTTCCCAAAGAGAGGAGAAATTCCCTCCAGGCTGTCATTAGAAGTAGCTTCATCAGCATCAGCTGTCCTCCAACTGTCATTTTGCTTTTATATTGCTGCCAGGTACCTGCACCAACCAGAAGGTTGATGATGCTATGAAGAGGAGTGGTGAGGTTATTGAGTCCTTCAAAGAGATGGCATTAGATTGGAAAGTCCCAGATCCTACCAACAGATACTGTAACCTGGGTGTCTCAGAACCAACTGAGATTGAATATCATCAACACTGTGAGCCTTCCAATCTGTGTAAAATCATCTGGTAAGACAAGTCCCCAAAGTTCCAGAAAAATAAGTCCACGAGATAATTTTGTGCATCACTAGGTGATGTGGGTGAACTGCTCATAGGACAGCATGACAATACAAAGTCTACCATACCTTGGAAAAAAGAGCAGTGAACTGATGTGTGAATGCTCCTGAGTTTGGCAGATATTTTTCAGCTGCATCATCAAAATCAGTCCTCCCTTAATAGTGCCTTCTTCTTGACACTCCCTCTGCCTGTCAGTACTGGAGAAGCCAATCAGGAATTAGCTGTAATTCAGGATCTGAAAGCTCCTAATGAAAAAGAACGCAAAATATAGTAAGCAAATACGTGTGTTTGGCTTTAAAATGATTTTGTGGTTTAAAACAGGCTTGTCCAACACACTGACATAAAAATGTCAGCGTATAGAATTATAGCTGGGAGCTGTACAGGAAAATTTGCTTTGCATGTATCAGTCCAACATAAACCCATTTCCTTATAAAGCCTTGCAAAGAATAGGAGGTAAAGCTCATTCTTCCTTAAGCTGTGTAGGCGTGTTGCTGATCAGAGCAATTTGTAGCTGTTATCTTCACCTTGAGGCTTTCTCTGGGTGAGGGTGGGTTTGGTTCTGAGTTGAGTTCTTCCTTGGAAGTAGCCCAAGGAATGAAATGCCGTGTCTGTCTCCTTGCTTTGCAAAGGAACCTGACTGAATGCCACAGCGTGGTCCCCCCCCAGCCCTACTATGAGGCGTGTGTGGCCAGTGGGTGCTCAAAGCAGCACCCCAGCAGCGAGTGCCAGAGCATGCAGATGTATGCGGCTTTGTGCGGGCTCCACGGGGTCTGCGTGGACTGGAGGAGGCAAGCGAAGGGGCAGTGCGGTAAGCCTGTGAAAGACCTGCTGCTAGTCCAGCAGCTCTGGTCTGTTCTGTCCACGTCTATGTTCCTCCACATCATCAGGCTTTAATCTCTCCTGAGCTGCTCTGGACCTGAGACAAGGCAGGAACAAATCCAAGAGGTTGTTCTAGTCCAGAACTGGAGGAAAACAAGTGGAAAACAGGCCCGTTATTCAGCCTGGAGAAGGCTTGAGGATGACTACATTGCAGCTTTTCAGTACTTAAAGGGGGCCTATAAGAAAAATGGAGACAGACTTTAGAGCAGGGCCTGTTGGGACAGGACAAGGGGTGATAGTTTGAAACTAAAAGAGGGAGAGTTAAACTGGAGAGAAGGAAGAAATGGTTTACACTGAGGGTGGTGAGACCCTGGCCCAGGTTGCCCAGAGATTATTTTGATGCTCCATCCCTGGAAACATCCCAGGCTCTGAGCAACCTGCTCTGGTTGAAAATGTCCCTGCTCCCTGCAAGGGGGTTAGACTAGCTGACCTTTAGAGGTCCCTTCCAACCCAAACCAGCCTATGATTCTATGAAGCTCTCTCCTGAGCAGCTCAGCTGAGGAGCCCTGTGTGTTACCTAGAGCTTCAGCCCTAGATGACAAAACACAGCTTCTCTTTGCATTCTTTTGCCTTGCTCAGAGAAACCCAGTGATTCAGGGGGAAGCACTACTAATACTGTCCCAAGCACCTTGCGGAATCCATCGATCCCCTCTTGCTGAAGCTGCAGTGACCCCCTCGCTGGGCAGCAGCCTGGGCTGTGTGGACCTCTGGGGTGGGCTGTGGTTTGTCTGTTGTGCATCGAAGGGCACACATGGGTTTGGGCTTTCTAACCTCTGTGTTGTCACGCTCCACAGAGGCCATCTGTGCGCAGGATCAGGTGTACAAGCCATGCGGAGAAGCTAAAAGAAACACCTGCTTCAGCAGGTGGGTCATTGCCTAAGGTGCTTCCCAAGTTCATAACTGGAAAATTGCTGAGGAAAGCTTGAAGTTCAAATTCCACTGGGATTTAGGTGTCTGACTGCCCTGGGGCACACTTCTGCCTCTCATTCATTCCTGTTTATTTTCTAATTGTACAGAGAAGTTGTTGCCAACACCCTCCCCTCCAAAAATAACACACCAGTGTTTGTTGAGGGATGCTACTGTCCTGATGGAAAAATTCTGCTGAACGAACATGACGGCATTTGTGTTTCTGCCTGTGGTAAGAAATAATCTAAATGGTGGGATGAGGAGAGAGAAGAGCCTGACTAGAAGTGCATATTAAGGAGGATGTTCTGGGTACAGAGGAAACTGGGGAGACCTTCCACACTGACCCTTTCCAATCGCACTGGAAATTTTTCAAATTGGCAATTTCTGCTGCTCTCGTGCAGAAAGTGCAACTTTCAGAGGATCAAAGAGGAGGATCTTTAAGATGTTTTGAGTGCACAACCTGTGACTTCGCACTCTGGATCTCTCTTTCTCTTTGTGGCCATTTCTCAGGTTTCAAGACCTTCCTTCTCTTCCTGTCCTCCTGCTTCTCTTGTTTTCCCTGCTTCAGTTAATTACAGGAATCTGTAATTCATTTTACAGGTTGCACTGCACAAGATGGATCACTAAAACAGGTAAGAAAAAAAAATAGTGTCATTATACTATAGCTGTCACCTCGTGTAAAAATTACAGCATGAGTTTCTTCTTTTAACTGTAAGCTTAAATACCAGTGAACTGCAATGACAGTGGGGAAGGAAACGGTAGATTTTATTAACTCCAGAGCTTCATTAGTCACTTGAGATACAGAAGCAGAAATGGTAGTTTGCGGGAATCTCTCTTTCTTGTTAGAACTTCCAGGCTTTCCTACTGGAAACACAAAAACCTGCAAAGGAAAGTGGCAGGTAACATTTTGCCTTACTGTTCCCTTCTCCTTTCTCTGGGATTTGAGGTCTGATTTTCCTCCGTAATAAATTAGGGCAACCCAGCCCTACACTGTCGTGCAGCAGGCAGTCATTAATGTAATGCTTCCAGTTTTTGCTCTCTGAACTACCATGTATCTTGTTTCACAGCCAAGAGAGGCTTGGGAGCATGACTGTCAATACTGTACTTGCGATGAAGCGACCCTGAATGTCTCTTGCTTCCCCCGCCCTTGTGCTAAATCTCCACCTGTCAGCTGCACTAAAGTGGGCTTTGTACGCAAAATAAAACCGCGTCTGGATGACCCATGCTGCACAGAGACAGTCTGTGGTGAGTAGATAATTCAGGTGTCAGAATGTGGCATCATTAGCCTTTAGCAGCCATCCTCAGGTGACATCTGGTACCCCACAGGTGCCAGATTCAAATTAACACACTGGAGTGGTCATTTCTTCCACCTCCACGTCACGAGCTCTTGCTATCAGAAGAGACCTCCTCTGGTCCAGCTTGTAGTCTAGACTAATGCCATGACCTGCCAGATTCTTATGTTAGAAAATCCCCCATGAATCACTAGGACCACCAAGTGCTTCACAGGATCCTCTAGCTCTTGTTCCTTCTGAGATGTGAGGGTGATCCTTGCACAAAGATCCATCTAGTAAGGGAGGATGTGCTCCCTCTTCCAGGCTTCTCCAAGGCCTCCTGTGTAGTTTCTTGACATGTGTTTGCCCTCACTTTTCCATTTGCGTCCTCTCAGTCCCAAAGGCCCACTACAACACAGGACCTCTTCAGCAGCCTACTCCTAACCCTGCCCATTCTCAACACCAGGAAGATGCGGGACAGGGGATCCTGGCAATGGTGATGGAATGACTTTCTGTTCCTCATTTCTTCATGCTGGCAGGCAAAGATCTATTAGGCTCCTTGGATGCCTTGAGGGAGCAATGGGCACTGTCAGCATGCTTTGCCTTTACATCTTTGGCTCTCATCTGCTGCATCTTCTTCTTTTTTTTTACTCTCTGACTCATTTGCCTTTGCCCCAACTTGTTCTTCTGTCACTTCTCCGAGATGAGGCTGTTTAGGTTTTTTGCTTGGCATCCAGTGAGGGAAGAGAAGTGGGAGCAAGGCCAGCAGTATGTGTCCAGGGAAGTGCTTTACAGTACAGAAACTTAGAGGCACTTCGCATGAACATGTCCCCAAACTCCCCAAAACCCATAGTTCAAGAATCATCTATTTCTACCCAAATTATTGGATGCTCCAGCTTTGGCAAGTAACACTGCTGGCTGGCATGCTTTGGCTTATTTTATCTCTGTTGTCTGTTGCAGAATGTGATATAAAAACCTGCATTATCAACAAAACAACATGTGACTTGGGCTTCCAACCAGTGGTTGCTATATCTGAGGATGGTTGTTGTCCTATCTTCTCCTGTAGTAAGTACTGTGTTTCCTTAAAGTGTTTATTCCTTGAGCTATTCCATTTTTTCCTAAATGAGTCAAAATCATAAGCAGTAGCCTCTCCCTTTCCCTCTCAGCTTCTACAATTGATGTTAGGGGTTTTTTTCAAAGTGGAGTAGCTGGTACAGGTTCTCTGTGGTTAGTTCAGTGAGTGTAAGTTATTCATCAGATCCTGAATATCGGTTACGTTGAACCCATCCAGAAGCTCTGCTGCCAAATCGTATTTCCAGATTCACATACCTGACCCAGCTTCCCATTGGCTCTGTTACCAGCAAGGTGGTTAACAATAAAGAAAAGTTCAACTGATTTCAAGTTTGGGTAAAAAAAGTGAGGTAAATGGATTTTCCCATATGGAGAATACCAGAATATAGAATTACACCCCACTTCATGCATAACATCTGAGCAGATGTTACCTGTGGGCTTCTGAATAACAACTGACACCATGTACCAGTTACTTTTTGCCCCCTTTTGTGCAGGCTGTTAAGGCTAGTGATTAAACTCAGTTCTGCTCTTTGTCTCCTCTAAACTACCCACAGTTCAGAGGTGAGTTTGGAAACTGTTTACATCATTCCTCGCACATCCTTTTCATTTTATTTTTTCTTGCAGTACCGAAAGGTGTATGTGTTTCTGAAGGAGTTGAATTTAAGGTAGGTCTGCCAGACACTACTTTCCACAGGTTAATGCTGCCAAAGTCAGAATTCTCTGAAGTTATTGTCAACACTCACGTCAAAAGCGGAATTAGAGCAACCTATAATTTTCCCTTGCTAGTAGTCTTGTGTAAAATTGGAAATCTTACTGAATCGGTAACGCTAGAGAGCAGGAGCTTGCTTGCTAAATGAGATCTTACTTATGTAAGTCAGAATTGTGATTGAATGCAAATTTTAAATCTCATTGGATGTTGTAAGATTTATTACTAGGTCAAACAGTGAAAATCGATGCGTGGGATTTATGAGATGACGTACTAACTCACTTAACGTACTAACTCAGCCACATGATCGCTTTGTGATGCCGACAGCGTGAGGGTTTAGAGAACTGGAGGCATTCATTTCAGGAAGCTCTTCAAAAAATAAATCCCAAGCATAAGCATTCCTTTTTGGTAGTCCAGGGGCTGCATGTTTATTCTAGAACTCCCTGAATTCCTTCCCTGGCCTGTCTCCTCTCTCCTCTGTATTTCCAGCCTGGAGCGATGGTCCCCAAAAGCTCTTGCGAGGAGTGTGTGTGCACAGATGAGCAGGACGCTGCCACCCAGACCAACCGCATCCACTGCGTTCCAGTGAAATGCCAAACCACCTGCCCGCAGGTCAGCTGCCCCAACCACAGACAACGACTGCTGGGGGGATGTGCAGAGAAACTGGGCTAGTAGAACTGCTTCCTCGTTGACAGACAGCAGGATGTCATCTTCTGTAAAGTGTGTTTTCAGGGGCTGGCTATTTTGGCTCTAGCAGATTTAAGACGTCCCCCTTGGAAAGATGCCCTGAGGGAGACGGGTCACAAACCTGTTAAAGAGGAGTCTGGCAAGGCAGTGTTTGTGCCGTTCTGTTGGTCTTCCCCACTGTCAGCTTAAAAATTAAGATTGCAAGGAAACCACACAGGGTTTTATATGTTTCCAGTCACTTCTCAGCACTCGTGAGCTGTGCATAAACCATTCAGCCTGGTGCTGAATGTAGGCAAAGAGTGATTTCTTCTCCATTTTCACCCAGATAAGGCCAGACCAACCAGCAGTCCTAAAAATGGATCAAACCATTATCCTTTATCCTGGAGGCAGACATACCCACACCTACCAAGAGACCCATGGATACCTAAAACACAGGGAAGGAAATAACTGATGTGTGATCTTCACATGCCTGGCAGCAGCAATTCTTGTGGATAGTCATATCAAACTGAGTACTGCTGGTAGATTGTGCAAGTAATCATACACTGAATTAATTGATTTGGCCTGACTTGTGTCTTAGCCTGAGGAATAGCCAATGTCAGGGTCTGAAAGTGGTTCCAGCAGGTTTCTAAAGAAAAAAAAAAAGAAAAAAAAGAAGCCAGAATTGAAAGCAGGAGGTTGGCTCATTTCCTCTGCCATCTCCAATGTGGCTTTGATCCAAAAGTGCTTCATGAACAAGACATCAGGTAACATGACTGAATGGAAACTTTATTCCCACAGGGTTTCCGCTATGTGGAAGAGGAGGGTCAGTGCTGCAGCCGGTGCCAGCAAGTGGCTTGTGTGGCAAATTTTCCATCTGGCAACGTGACCATTGAGGTAAGCACTCCCTTGCTCTTGCACAAGGCTGAATCATCAAGAAGACCTCAGCATTTTTTGGCCCAGAGTCATACATTTTGAGGCTGGGAAAACCTCTAAGAGATTTTAAAATGTCTGTATTTCTAAAGTGAAGGTAGGTGTTAATACAGCTGCTCTCTGTTTTCTGCATCTCATGGGCACCTCTGCGTTGAAAGTTATTCCTCTGGTAGGAATGGAAATCATGTTACCCCCCGTCCTCATGACATGCAACAGAAAGAATGGATTTGGAGGGGACGGTGACAATGTGTACTGCTGCTCTTGAGAGATATCTGAGCTGGTTTCACATCATCCTGCTTCAGTCTGGAAATACCGTCCCTGCCTTGCCAAGTATATACAGGGCTAAACAGTGTGAGTGAGCAGATACAGATGTACCACCACTAGTTCTGAGTCTGCTGAGGCAGAAATCAAGTGGCATAGCTGCTGTAGCATGGAGTTACTTGGTAACACACCCAGATAATGCGTCATGTCTTCTGGCCATAGCATTGTGTAGACACGGGCCAAGCCTCAGGCTAGCTCTGTGGGTTCCTTACAACCTGCTACACCTGTGAACGGGTAATGACGCTGCCTCCACCAGTGACTATTGTCTTGCATGCTATTGCTTCTCTGGTAGCTCTTGGGTTCTACGCCTCTTCTATTTCAGCATTTATTCCTTGATAACTTATCTTGGAAGCCAGCTTCTCCTGTGCCAGTAAACTATTCCTGTGTTTCCATGAGGAGCCTTTGCATTTATCCATTAATCTCTATTACGAAGACTTCTCCTCTTTCACCCTTTTTACTTTTTTTCCATCTACTGAAAAAGAAAACTGTTGAAATCCTTTACAAGAATTAATTAATTTTTGTGTAGACTGGTAGTGGGGGAGCTTGGTAGGTAATTTGCAGACGTGAGTTCCAGAGTTTCAGAGTGATACGAACAACCCGGCCCCTCTGCCAACGCATTGACTGTATTACTTGTACATTCTTCTGTTTTTATTGCTATTGTGTGTTGGATGGAGGTTGTTTTTCTTGTTTTTATTTAGGTTGGAAAGACTTACAAAGCTCCAAATGATAACTGTACTCAGTACACGTGCACTGAAATAGCTGGCCAGTTTTCCTTGACTAGTACAGTAAAGGTCTGCCTTCCATTTGAAGAATCAAACTGTGTCCCAGTAAGTATTTCAAGGCCAGAAAAAAAGACTTGTGGAATGAGCCCTGCTGCTGGTCTGGGTGTTTCTTGATCTTCCTGAGCTAATCATCCTTGCTTGAAGGCAATGTGCTTTTTCAGCCCTGATTGGAGTGTCCCGTGAAAGCAAAACAAAACTATTTGCAAACAACCCACACATTTTAATTATGAAAAAAGCACTAGAACCTGAAAGAGAAGAGCGTGGGGTGATAGCAAAGTGGGATTTTTTGTCACTTGAGAAATACCAGTGCGACAAAATGCCGTTGAACGAATGGTAACTCACCACGGACCCTGGGGGGAACCAATGAACACGGTCTCTTCTGATATATGTGGTACAACACTAAGCAAAAGAAAAATACATCAATTAGCAGCAATTAGCAGTTTCCAGTAACTTTCAGAAGCATTGTGGGGCTTTGCAGAAAATCTGGAAACCAAAGCAGAAACAAAGACATTTAGCTTTGGGGCGGGCTCTGGGCAGGCCAGGCTTTTCCATTGCAGGAGCACCTGTCGTGCTTTGGGGCTGGGGTTTTTGTGCTGGCTGCAGTAGGATCTATGTAAGGTCAGGCATGCGTTCCATCTTACCTGGCTTGTGAGGGGACAGAGTGTTTTAAGAAAATTCGCTCCCTTTCTTGCTGGGTTTTCTTTTAAGCTGTTTTAGATAGAATTGGTATACAAATAGGTCTGATGAGGAATCTGTGTGGGTAAGAGATGAGGGAATATACCTGAACTCTCATAGCTGCTTAGCAATACATGCATTTGAACTGCTCTGCTTATGTTTGTTTTCAATACAGGGGACAATTGATGTGACTTCAGATGGCTGTTGTAAGACATGTGAGTGCATTAAATCACGGATTCCCTATCCCAGTACTGTTAGGTTTTCCCCTGCTCTTAGTCCTGTTGCTGCATGCACCGAGAGGCTGCAGTTTCTGTATACTGGAAAAGTGTTCTCCCAGCAGCAGAGCTGATTTGTACCTCACAGCTGAGGCTAAAAATCTGCCTCAATCTTTATTTCTGTATTTTTAAATAACTAAAATACTGTTAGTTTGAACTATGCTCTTGACAAGAAAATTTGTAGAAAATACGCTCTGTATTCTTCCTTCTGGAAACTGCATGGAAAAAAGTGGTCTTTTCTGTAGCATCGACCTAGAAATCATAGGTTGTTATAGAGTCAAAAATGTCATTTATAGCAATTTTTAATACATCAAACCCTTCATGTCTCATTTAGGTCTTGCTTCAACAGTATCTTTACATGAACTTATAAATTAAGTCTTCTTTTAAACTAGTCCACAAATAGAAATGTTCCTTGGCCAGTAGGAAGTCGCTTTGCTGAATTAGTGCCTCTTTGCACTCTCATTCGTTTTGTGGTTGGGTTTTTTTTGGTTATGCATTTGAACTGTAAAAAGATTTAGCAGGATGATCAGCCCTTGGTTTCCTAGCAGAGACCTTTCAAAACATTTACCCCGCAGTCTGAAGTGGTCTAACAGAAATGTTCTCCTGCACAGGTGTCGACTTGCCACATAAATGCAAACGCAATGTGAAAGAGCAGTACATCGTCCACAACAACTGCAAGTCCGCTGCTCCAGTCCCAGTGCCCTTTTGTGAAGGGACGTGCAGCACCTATTCTGTGTAAGTAGGAAACCTTCTCTCTGGCCTCCTCCACATCTCATCTTCCTAGGTTCTTGTCACCAATGGGCTGCAGCTACTTAAAAGGACCTGGTTGGGAAACTGGGTGTGCAAAGCATTGGTCATTAGCAATGTGACTAAATGTCTTTAGGGTGACAGCAGCACGTTATCTTAGTTAGGAAAATAGGTCCCTTTGAAAAGACGATGGCTAGATTTATTAGCTACCTGCTCTTAAGCATGTCCTTACGTGGTTTTTGAACAGCTTTGGTGTGTAGCGGAGGGTTTTTTTCTGCTCTTTAGTTTCTGCATGGATTGTTTTTCTCTGTCTTGCCAGAATAAACCTAATCCCAAACTCACTGAAGTTACTTGGATTTCCCCCATTGGTGTCGGAGGATCTGGCTCTGAATGGCTAGTAGTGTCCTGAGGAAAGACTGTTATGAATAAACAGAAAAATAAACAGGGATTTTTGATCCTCTGTTCCCTAGAAGTACCTCCATTAGGAAGAGCAAATACAACAGGCAGCAGACTGATGTGCAAATCTCATTTCTGTAGGTATTCCTTTGAGGCCAGTGAAATGGAACACAGATGCATTTGCTGCCATGAAAAAAGGAGTCACAAGGCGAAGGTGGAACTGGTTTGCTCTGAGCATAAGAGAGTCCACTTCACATATGTGCATGTGGACGAATGTGGATGTGTGGAAACAAAATGCCCCAAAAGGAGAACATGAGTGTAAAGTAAAGGAAACATTTCAGCTCCCATTTAGTGCTTCCCTAGCAAGTGAGTCATTTAGAAAGCAGCTCTGAGTAACCTTCAAATGACCGTACTTGTCTTGTGCTTTTTCTTTCTGATATTATATGCAGTGATGGAAATGAGCTAAAGATTTTACTCTAAATGTTTGTAGAATAAACCGCATTTCAAAGAGGACTTGTTCTCCTGTTCCAGTGATGCTGCTAATGGGGCAAGGTGGCTAATGTCTTTAGTCCCATACAAATCAAATTATTACAAGACTCTCTAGAGACAGCTGATGCCTTTCAAAAATCCTGCCTAAAGAAAGTGAGTATTGTAAAACCATAACCACACACATCACTTTGTTTCCCTTTGTTGGGGAACAACAATCCCTTCTGCAGCTGCGGATCAGTTGGAGAGGCAGGACTCAGCTCAGGGGTATGTTTGTGTTCTTTTGCCTCGTGGTCATGAACCTACTTGGGCTGTGACTCTGGAGGAAATCAAGGTGGTTTTTTTTTCCTCCTGCACAGCAAGCACTACATCAGGAGAGTAAATGCATGGTTTACATGCAGACCACACAATTACTATGTTTGCACCCTTATTGTGAGTCCTTATCTCAGTGGTGGTTTTTATTATTTGCCAACAACACCCTCTGAGCTGTGTCAGGTGATGTTCAGTCTCGCTACTGGTTACATGACTATGATTTGTGTTATAAACGATTGATTCTCTGCTAGCAATTGCAATGGTACCATGAAGGTATCTTACGTCGACAGGGATCAGAACAGTCCAACAGTATCTTCAGAGTAACAAGGAAAGCAGATGATTCTGCTGCCTGAGCAATTTGGTCTTTTGTGACCTGAAAGAGAAATGAGAACTGTGACATTCTTAAGAGTGCAGTATCCTGCAGGGTCCTGTGTGGGGAATGGTTTTCAAAGGAACACTTTTGAATTGACCAAGTCAATACGAAGTGCATTAACCTTTAGCTTTCCATCTTAAAATGCTGCAGCTGTTGAGCCTCCAGCAACCTTTCATTTATTTTTTTTTTCTATAATAAATCATTCCAGGTGATGTCAGGTTACTTTCATGTGCATTGTTTCATTATGGTATTGCTGATCTTAAAATTGTGGGAATCCTTGTCTTTGAATGGGTAGAGGAGTTGAATGATACCTGTTTCTCTCCACCCTCATCTGAGTTCCATGCTTATTGGGTCATCACTGTGATGCAATAAGGCAATCCATGTTATGCCTCTGCAAGATTCAGCTGGGATTGTTTTAACTAACCCATTCTCCAGCCCCTTTCTGGAACGATTTGTCTCAGCTAAGACTGGCGTAAGATCCCTTGGAAAGTTACCAGTTTCTCAGCACTGGGTATTTTGAGAGCCAGAGTAGCTGGCTTAGCTGAAGTCAGAAGAGGTGAGTTCCATCCTTTGTTTTGATTTTGTTTCCTTATAAACACTATAAGCGATGCTGGGTGTACTTTTCACAGTGTGAAAAGATGCATTGCAGGTACCTTGGGGAAATCTGGACAACAAAATCCAACAAGGTGTTTGTGCTGAAGTCATGAATTATAAACTCATATAACTTCTCAAGTTGGAAGTGACCCATAAGGATCATCGAGTTGAACCTGACTCTCCCATTCCCAGCCTCTGCGCTAGTCAGTTTGCTTGATTGTAAATGATAGGAATCTCCAAATAACTCGGTTGGCTGTCAGTTCAATGTCGTTCCCTTGGAAGGCATGTGTTGCAGTTGCTTGACAGTGAAGCTCATATATAAATTTCACATTAGCCCAGAAAACGTTCTCACTGATACAAATCAAGTGCATGCACGCTTTTACAATGCAGAGGACAGCAGCTGAAAAGGACATTCCTTTCTTTCCTCCTTGCCTTTCCCTGAGGGGGAAGAAATCATTCTTGAGTGCTTTTGTCATCAGGAGAGTAAACAGACCCTGTGAGTAGTCAAATACACACTCATGTAAACCCTGCAAATCGATCATTCTCATCTGGATGGCTTAGCAAGAGTATGAGCAGAAACTTCTCCCATCTCTGCATTATCTTCAGGTGGGACAAGGGCATAAAACACAACCTAATCTTACCGAGCGTACATAGGTCTGCATTCTCCTGTGTCTTTTAGTGATTATGAGATTTTATACAGAAACTGAGAACAGCAATGATTTAAAGGTAGACTTTCCCATTCATTTTTGGCATGCATTTTACTTTTCAGGAAGGTGAAATGTTGGAATTGAAGGCTATTCCCATGGATGGATGAATATTCCCATGTCCAGAGGGTTTCTGAACAGAGGATCATGTGAAACCTCACATGCTCTTTCTCCATTCCGAGTTATACCTGGCACTCCATTTACTCTAACTAGCCTGTGCAATACTATTTACAGCTCCAACGGCCTGATATTTAAGTGTACTCGCTGATGCAGAGTCCTCTTTAGCTGAGATGCAGCCATTATGGCAAAACCTCTTTAATGAGAACTTTCAGCTTCCTTAGCTCGGAGAAAGCCAATGGATTAAACATTTCCCCCCCTCAAATGCACAGAAAAAAATCAGCATGAAAGCTGCTCGATCTTGGGAAAGTATTTCACTGGAAGCAAACAGATAAAATGACCCATTTGCAAACTGGCCCTTTTTACTGAGTAGCTCTGCCTCTGCATGCAGCAGCATTGCCGCTTGCACAGCACAGGCTGAATCACGGCTAGAGTCCCTGTGTCCTTCTTTAGGTTGTTGTCACAAGCACCCCACCAGAACTGGCAAAGGCAAGACAGGCGACTCTTCCAGTAAAAGCTTCCCTGTAAACTCTTCGACTTGACCATGATCCTGCCGCCCCAACTGTGTGGCTGCTTCTCACGTGTGCACGGTCAAACCCTCATCTGTAGCCCTAGACCACCTCTTCCAGTTAGTGACTAGTCTCTGCAGGTCTACATTTCTCCAGCGTAACTCAAGAAAAATCAGTGGCATTGCTCCAAGTACTGTTTCTTCCTTTTGCGTGAATTCTTTACGCCAGCATCCACTTCAATAGGGTAACCCCAGGAGAACCAGCGTTCGGCCGAGCCAGTTGGGCCAGGGCTCAGCTGGTTTCAGCCTGTAGCCATTCTTTTCTTATCATGCGAGGATGATACTCCCACTCACTGAACAGTTCCGAGGCAACACACCAGGAAGCGCTCTCCCTTATTGCTAAAATAAATATTTGCCGCAGGTACTGCCTCATGTCAGGTGAGCAAGTCTTAAGACACTTCATCACGTCACTGGTGTGGTCTGAGTCTGGGTTGCCATTATGGGATGAACTCTGACTTGCCTGTTGGTGTGGGGCTGGAAAGGTCAGTTCCCAACATTGCTTTGATGCACTTCAGCTAAGTTTTTCTTTAGCTTTTGTTACCAATTATTGATGCTTGTGAGGAAAAGAAAAGGAAAGGTGTGCTCTGGCTTTTTATTTGGGGAGAGGCACAGTTCTTTTCCAAACTTTTCCACTAAGCAGATCCCATGGCTATGGAATTGGACCTCTAGTGTTATCTAGGGTGTGCAGTATCGATATCAATCTATCCTGGTATCTAGAATCTCAAGCTGAAAACAAAGGCTGTGAACTGTAAGTGCCCTCAATACAGAAGGGATTGTTTAAAAGAATGCTGCACCTATTTTGTTTCAGAGTATGGGCTTAACCATTAGAAAGTTGCAGTGCAAACATGAAAAAAAATTGCCTAAATATCACTCAGAAAAGTTGTCTGATTAGTAATGAACCAGAAAAGAAAATAATCTGGCAAATTCAATCCATCACCCTTCAGGTAAAGGGGGAAAGCAAGCACTGGGTGGTCTGAGAGCTGTGCTTGACACTTCTACAGATTCCTGTGCTCACACACATAGTCTTCGCCTTGTTTCTGTTTCCTTTCTGATCTAAGATAAGGATAAAGGTAGGCCTTTGTTTCCTTTAGGTGACTGTAACATTTACATTCATAAAGCCTTTTTTGCTGTAGTATATGACATGGGATTTGCAAACCTGAAGCTACTACACTCGCTTTTGTCAGGCATCCCAAACATCCTTGGGGCGAAAGAACTGTGACAATTTTCTGAAGACACCAAGACAAAGGTATCAGTTGTGAAAATCTTTCTGGTTTTTACACTTCAAAGGATCTGATTATTCTGTATCTTTAGGGCAACAATGGAGTCTCAGTTTACCTTGTACAAGGCCATTCTCACATTCATTTAATACTTTGACAACCGCAATCCCTCTCTCAGGAAAGCAGCCCCATTGGAGGTGTGCCCAGGCGACTGGCTTTGTGTCAGCAGCAGACCGGGATTTGATCACGAAGCCACACAGAGGTTGCAATTTCATATGTGCTTTACTTTTCTCTAGGTGTGAAGACCCAGTTTTCATCAGCTGTGTCCAAGACAGTTCAGTTGATACTCGCCGGCTTTAATTCCTGCTTTGGCAGGGTAGTTGGACTCGATGATCTCTTGAGGTCCCTTCCAACCCCTAATATTCTGTAATTCTATGATTCTGTGATTTTCTAACTCAAAGGGAATCTATCCAGTGGCTTCCTGTACCTGTAGGGTGGTGCCTCTGTCTATAGACCACCCTGTTTCACCCGAGCTTGCTTTCTGCGAGGTCCTGTTTGGAAAATATCCTCCTTGTTGGAAAGAAAATTATCTAACTGCTGGTCCTCCAGAGGATCGAGTCCAATGAGGTGTCCCATTGCTACAAGTGAAGAAATCAAGGAGGACTGGGTGGGTAGGCTCCAGTTCATCCCATCTACCTAAAAAAATGTATTTATGAATTAGGACTTGAGGCATTGTAGTTCTTCTGTGTGGTTACTAAGGGGTGCTATGCATCTTGTCTGACAGCTCAACTGTCTTCTGGAAATGCGCCCCCCCACCCCCCCTTCTGGCTTCATAGGCAGTCTATGGTAAGCACAGCCCTATCTCATCTAAATCCTTCAAAGCAATGTAAGAAGTTGATCCCAAATGCCAATTTTATATATTTGTAGAGAGAAGTGCCAGATGTTTGCTACAAATACTGCCAACCCTGTGTCCTGCCTTGAACTTCTCAACCATCCTCAAGACTTTGAGTGAAAGACCCTTCCACCTTGATTTCTAATAGGAATAAATCTGAGAATAGTTTTCTTATTTTTGGTAGGTTCTTTGGAGAGGGCTTCCTCTCACTTGCCTTTGGTAATTGTAGTGATCTTGTGAATTTTCCCTTTACTCCCTTTTGTTTGTTTGTTGTTTTTTGGTTGTTTTTTTTAATATAGTCCTTAGTAACTGATCTCGTTCTCAACTGTGACAAAGAACGAGTCATATTTTGACCTATACCTTAGCATGACCTTTAATAGTAGAAGGGATGATGGCTTTAAACTGGAAGAAGGTAGATTTAGATTAGAAATTAGGAAGAAGTTCTTCACTCTGAGGGTGCTGAGGCACTGGCACAGATTGTCCAGGGAAGCTGTGGATGCCTTATCCCTGGATGTGTTCAAGGTCAGGTTGGACGGGGCTCTGAGCAACCTGGTCTGGGGGGAGGTGTCTCTGCCCATGGCAGGAGGGTTGGAACAGGATGGTCTTTAAATGCCCTTTCAACCCAAACCATTCTATGATTTTATGATGACTGCAGCAAACCAGAGAGCTTAAAACTGGGCTAACTTAGCAGGCAGGGACCTTGCTGCCATTCCTGTCTGCTTTATCTCTAAGTTAGATTGAGATTGAATTTCTGAAGACCACTGAAGAAGTACATAAGCCCTTTTGTCTTCCAGTTTTTTTCCATGTCACCACCTCTCCCAGTGCTGCTATTCAGAGTCATGAGGCAAGTCGGTTGCCACCCCTTTACAGCATCTCGCTTTCGCTTCTTTAGGTACCCAGGCATTTTTATGTATTGACTGATCCATATCCCATAATGCCATAAAAACTTGGCTTAACACCAGAGTTTAATGTGACCCTCGGTGAGCATTGTTCTATAAACAAAAGGCTACCAAAGGGCAGTGTAGCCATACCAGCTGCTGCTTTATAGCCTGGAATTAGCTATTTCCCCAGGGCTATTTCTCTCTAGGACCACAACAAATATATTTACATCACCAAACACCCCAATTTGCTTCTAGCTTGCTCACTTACAGTTTCTCTTTGCTCTTCCTGATGTTCTCTGGCTTTTTCAGATGCAGTCATTTTAGGTTAGGCATGGAGAAGACCTCCTGGGCATGTAATATATACTTTAAATCCATCTTTCTTTACTGTTACCCCAGGGAAATTTTCAGGAGCTGCTCTATTTCCTCACACCCTTCCTAAATAACTAATCTGGGAAATTTTCAGAGAATTTTCATAGCCCACAGTGGTTGCTCTGCATAGTTAAGTGCCTATCTGGAGGCTTTTTACCGAGAACCAGAAGAGCCCCTGTGGCACTAGTATGGATGCTTGTTCTTCTGCATCACCAAATAAAGTGGACTGAGCATCTTCCTAAAAACATCTGTGCCTTTCCAGCAGCAAGAAGTTGATCGGGTGACTTTTTTGTATCCTGTATCATGCTGCTCAGACTAGGTTGTAATAATGATCCATACAACCTCAGTGAAAGGAAGGGCAGTCTCAAAGCACACTCTCACCCCACAGCCACTCTCTCATATCTGGGGATTCGATTACTGATCGAAGGTTTCTGGCAGAAACAGAAGCTATTCCTGTTAATTCACCTTTCCCTCAAGCTCAGTGACTTGAACAACATCTGAAAAAAATACCCCTCGAGTTAAAAAAAAAAACCCAGTGGTCTCATACTTTGCTTTCAGAGCAAAGCTTGCAAGTGCACTTGACTTCTCTGACATGTTTTTTGAGCAACTAATGCATGAAGCTGCTTGGGTTTTGATACTCATTTTTCACTGCAGAATAAGACTCAGTGAAAGGAGCTTCTCTGCGTCCTGGACATGAGTGTTTGCCACCTGTGTCTTAGGTCTACTTGGCTGATAATTGTCCTAGGGTTGCAGCACACTCCTGGGAACAAAATTGTCTGTTCTATAAAAATCCTAAAGAAATGAGTCATTATTTTATTTGTTGAACAGTTTTACATCCCTGTGTAATGTCACCCTTGCTTGCAGATCCTGGGGGGATTCCATGCTATAGTTACATTTCACTGGTGCTGAATCACTTTGCATTCTGTGGTTGCTAATGGCTTTGGGCCTGATTCTCTTCCAGTTTTTAGATTATAAATCTGGGACAATTCAGGAATCATCTTTTTTAGTGTGGTTTTTTCGTTGTTGTTGGTTTTGTTTATTTTTGGTTTGTTCTGTTTGTTTGGGGTTTTTGTTTGTGGGGGTTTTGGGGTTTGGATTTTTTTTTTTGGTTTTGGGGTTTTTTTTTCAAATCACAGTTTTTTATTACAGCTTTAGGACTGCAGTATGCTTTTAGTTTTGATTTCCTTCACAAGGTGGGCTGCCTTGTCTGCGAAAGATTTCCCTGAGAAAACAATAAATAACCAAGTTTTTTCATTATCGCCAGCAAAGGCGAATACTTTGTACACGTAAACCACTTCAGGCTCCAACCATTGGAACAAAATAGCCTGTTAATAAGGCGTGCAAGGGATTAGGGATAATTAAGAACTGTTTCTCCTTGTTCCCGCCATCAAAACAACAGAGCAAACATTGAAATATGTCATCTTTGTTGCTAGTGGATTCTGCCTGGACTAGCAGGTCCTGCTCTGTCTGCATGGGTTTCTTTGGAGGAAACACAATTTAATTACGTGTTCGGTCTGCTCCACAGCTGGAGATGTGAGGTGGGTCAGCAATGTCCCTTAGAGCGCAATCTGTGCTTACACGAACAGAATGTGAAAGCGAGAAAAGCCTAAGCTCTCCGGGAAAAACCCAACGTGTCACTCGACACGAGCTGACAGGGAAAGCGCTGCTATGATGTGATGGCAACGTGATGTGACGGGCTCCCTGGCCAGCCAGTTCACTGAAGTGGAATGTTTTTCAAGTAAAAAGGGCTTTCCCATGCCAAAAACATACCAGATACTTCCAGTCCCTCCTGCTGGATTTTACTAGAGTACAAAATAATAACCTGCAACAGGGGTGACTCTCAGCAGAGGAACTGTCAGCAGAGTTGTTGGACAAATCTGATGTTAAAAGGTTTGATTATAGGGTTCCCCGCCAGCTATTCATGAAGAGTGGTTCTCCAGTCCAGCCTTTGCCAGCACCAGTGGGGTTGCCAGGTCTCTTCAGGGTGCCTGGAAAGCCTCCTTCTCTCCCTTGTCTCTCAAGTTTGACTTTGAGTCTGCTCTTGGCTGCAGAAAGCCCCTGCTCTTGCCCTCCCTGCCTGCACTCCTGTTGCAGGCTCATCCCATACCTTCCACTCCCTGTCTAGATCCATTTTCCCTCCCAAATTTTGTCGCAGCTAAACCTGTGCAGTTACTCTTAGGAAAGGAGCCATTTCCCCTTCCTTGAGAGGGTCTGCTTCAGGCTGCAACAAGTATTGGTCAATCCCTGGTATCAGCCCAGGCTGGGGTGAAGGGATCAGAGCAGCCCTGGGGAGAAGGACTTGGGGGTGCTGGGGTGAGGAGCTGGAGCTGAGACGGCCCCGAGCGCTCCAGCCCAGCAGCCCCTGACCCCTGGGCTGATCCCCAGCAGCGTGGGCAGCAGGGCCAGGGGTTGGGGGATCCTGCCCCTCTGCTGCCAGGGCTCTGGGGAGCCCCCCCTGCAGGGCTGGGCCCAGCTCAGCCCAGCAGAGACAGGGACCTGGTGGAGCGGGGCCAGAGGAGGCCCCAGCAATGCTGGGAGGGCTGGAACCCCTCTGCTGGGAGGCCAGGCTGGGAGAGCTGGGGGGGTTCAGCCTGGAGAAGAGAAGCTCCACGGAGGTCTTAGAGTGGACTTTCAATATATAAAGGGGGCTTATAAGACAGATGTAGAAAGACCAGGGCCTGTGGGGACAGGACAAGGGACAATAGTTTTAGACCAAAAGAGGGTAGGTTTACATTGTATATAAGGAAGAAATTTTTTTTATGATAATGGTGGTGGGACACGGGAACAGGTTGCCCAGGGAAGTTGTGGATGCCCCATCACTGGATGTATTCAGGACCAGGTTGGATGGGGCTTTGAGCAACTTGGTCTAGTGAAAGATGCCCCTGTGGGGGTGTTGCACTGGGTGATCTTTGGAGGTCCCTTCCAACAGAAACCACTCTGTGAATTTGTGATTCTAAGTGTTCTTCTTCCCTACAGAGAGAGTCTTTAACAGACGTGCAACAAGCAGCGGTTCACCAAACTGAAAATCAGTACTGGTTACTTTGGGGGCTTCTATTTTCAGCCAGCACAAAGACGAGTGAAAAATGTGGCAGTGCTCTGCATCCTTCTTAGGCAGGAGAAACCACTCCAGCACCTCCCACCACCACAAATCTCGCCTTGCTTGGTCTTTGTCTCTAACCTGCCAGGGCACACCGGCTGGTTTACCTTGCAGCTGGTGTCAACCTTTTTTGGAGAGTCATACCCCAGGCTTTTGTCCCACTAAAATATTCACAAAGTAACCACAAGTTGTGGTAATTTCTCCTGTTAAAAAAAAAATCATGCATAATTGCATCACTGGAACAGAAACCTCCTGCAAATCTGTCTTTCCCTTTCAGCACGGTTGTTACTCCTGGGCTCGCTACAAACCCTCAGCGTGGCATCTTATTTATTTTACTTAAATCCTCATTTTCTTTGAGCAAAGATTTGCAAGACTGTGTCAGAAAATAACCTTGGGCTGAACCTTTTGCTGTATTTTTAAATATGACAAGTTGCCAAGATGAAAAAAAATCCAGAAGTGGTTTGGTTTTTAAAGCTGTTTGACTTAGATTAGATTAGTATCACGCTATATTCATAATTTTATTTGTGCTCTGGCTTTTCAATTATACCAAGGGGATTCCAGAAATGAAACCTTATAAAGTCCGAGTTAATTCATTCTGGCAGGCCTTGATTTTTCCTTTACAATATCTAGAAAGCACAACTAATACAATGAAGCTATTAACAGAATAAATTAAAAGCCAAAAGTCTGTTGCAACTAAAAATACCGAGCTGCTTTGTCATGTTTTGATAGAGAGTAAGACTAAATTTCATCCACAAAGATGAAACATTGAGAAAAAAAGCACCACATGTTGACTACATGTCAATCCTGAGTAAGCATTTTCTTGTTTTACTGGAAATTATTTTTGGATTTAAGGGAAACATGGAGAACAAAGATCTTTTTAAAACAGTTTGGGAGGTATATTATTTGATGGCCTTCCCCTTCATTAAATGTCAGAATATTTAGCATGATGAGAATTTTATTTATACTCCTTGTGGCTGTACTTTATGAAATGGTCACTCATTTTTGTAGCTGTAATTTATGATTTCCTGATATGTATTTTAATAGCTTTTTTTTCCTCTTCTGCTTGCACCAGAGTCCAGCGCAGTCATATTACCATGGGCATTCTCTCCGTATATTGATGTTATTGGTTATGGAACATCTTATTATGGATGACTTTACATCAGTTTTAGCATAACATATGCGTGTATAGGGAAAATACTAAGTATTACTGATTGCGTTACCCTTTAAGTCCATTTTAAATAATCCTATGTTGTTATTGCCGGTGTTATTGCTTTTACTTATGAACAAAATTCTGGTTTATTGAAACCAACAAGACTGAAGCTAACATAACTTTAGTGAGATGATAAATTATTTGAGGAGTGAGTTCTTATTTTGTTTACAGGAAAGCTTTCGCTTTGTTGGTACTACACCCATGTGATTTCATGTATCCTGTATTATAGTTCTAACTCCTACTTACAACCGTATTCCTTCCATCTGTAAATACAAGTGTTTGTTGAGAAACAAAAAAAGATCCGATGTTGACAGAGCTTTTTCAGGTGAAGGATGAAGAGCCAATTTGCATTTTTTGGTGCACATACCATCTGCACCCAGAAAGTCAATACATGAAGGGTGGAATAATCAACAGGTTTTACAGAAGTATTTGCTTTTTCTTCCCTAATCTGAAAGCAGACATGGTTTGTAAGCCATCAAATGTGAAAGGCCCGGTAGCAATTTTTCTTAGGGCATGGCAAAGGCAAAAACCCCATTGGGTTTAAGGTGCAGATCAATACATTTGTGAGAGATTACCTGATATGATTCCTTCTGGATCATAGAATAATAGAATGGTGTGAGTTGGAAGGGACCTTAAAGATCATCCAGTTCCATCCCTCGTGCCATGGGCAGAAACAGCTCCCACTAGACCAGGTTGCTCAAAGCCCCATTCAACCTGGTCTTGAACAAATTCAGTGATGGAGCATCCACAGCTCCCTGGTCAGCCTGTGCCAGTGTCTCACCACCCTCACTGTAAAGAATTTCTTCCTAACATCTAGTCACTCTCATAGTGAAGAATTTCTTCCTAACATCTAGTCTAAGTCTCCCCTCTTCCAATTTAAAGCCATTTCCTCTTGTCCTATCACTACATGCCCTTGTAAACAGCCCCTCTCCAGCTTTCTTGTAGGTCCCCTTCAGGTACTAGAACACAACTATAAGGTCTCCCCAGAGCTTCCTCTTCTCCAGGCCGAACAGCCCCAACTCTTGCAGCCTGTCCTCACAGGGGAGGTGCTCCAGCCCTCTGATCATCTTCTTGGCCTCCTCTGGACCTGCTCCAACAGTTTGACGTCCTTCTTGTGTTGGGGGCCCCAGAATTGGACACTGTATTCCAGGTATAGACACAAGAAAAGAATCTGGTCACCTGAGAACTCTTCCACTTTTAGGTTCTTAATATATTTAATGGGTAGACCAGGGACATGAGCTTTAGTAGCACAAGTCAGGAGGGCCACGTTGATGCTTTCAGTGCACATTCAAGTCCACATCGTCTGTTCGAACAACATGTTCCTGACCATTGGCGTATTTCTGTCTAGAAAGCCAAGTTAAACTTCAGTACATGTTTTGACATAAATCACAGCTGCAATGGCATGTGCAGGACCTTTGCCAAGACTGAGCGTTTAACGCAGCTTCCATCCTGAGCTAGCGTTCCTTTCCCAGCTCCTGCAGTGCATTTTCAGCACTAGCTTTGTAATTTCTATTCTAAATGCAGTAACATCACTGAATGGCATCTTATCATATCTGTGACCCTTTCTTCACCATGAACGTGCTGGTCTCAAAGCCTGAAGTTAAACCAAAAGATCTGAGTTGTTTGTTTTGTTGCTGTTCGTTTCCACAGAGAGATGTGGAAGCTTGTAAGACTGTCTCTGCTTCATGATTCATGGGTTGTCTGAAATTCACTGCCACAAATTCAGGCTCTCTGGAGTGTTCGTGCTGCAGAAAAAGCAACTATGTCTCCTTCATCCTAGCACAGCCAGATTTTCCTTTCAGGGTGGCATATCCCATGGGACCGAGCCTTACTCCTCCATGCTTCGGGAGGTCCCAAAGGAAAACATCAACGAAGCAAACTGCTGTGTGTCACCAGTGGCGTTCTTGTACTGGGCAATGTTTGCTTTTCAAACCCCGTGTTCAATAGAAGCAATAAATCATTTAATTGCTCTCCACATGTCTGCTGCAGCGCAGTTCACCTCCTGCTTAACTGGCCAGGCAGACTTCAGCAAACACTGCGCACAGGAGAGGTGAAAAGGGGCCAAAACATAATGGCAGGAGAAAAATTTGCTTTCTGTGTTGGCAAAAGCCATTATTTCTCCCTAAATCAAACACCAGCACAATGGAGGCACCCCAAAATGCAGTATATTGTGTTGCTCTTAGGTTTTAGCATGGGAGTCTCTGCCCTCATTGTTCTTTCCCGTACACCAGTAAGCACTGGTGTTTACTGTACAATTTCCATGGGTTCAGCTTATGTGCTTCGTTTAATTACAAGGAAGCAGCTACAATTTAAAGTCGCTGCATTTCTGAAAACAGGGAAAGTGCTACCAGCCCAAACTTTGTATGTTCTGTAACAGAGCAAGAGCTTTCAAATGCCTTTTAGGGCACTAAAAGGACTTCATTCTTCTTGCCCATATCCAGCCCTGAGTCTTCTTCACCAGGTACTAGTGAGCTCCATGGCAAAGATGAACAAGTTTAAGAGTTTAGTAAATTCACAACACCAGCATAAGTAACAGGAGCTACCTGGGGAGCAGCAGATGATCTACACAGGGTCTGGAGAAGTCCTGTGGCCTGTTGCTCAAAACACGACCAGTGGAAGATGACAAGGGCCAAAGCTGCCAAAAGGTATTGATACAAAAAGGCTTTTAACGTGTTCACTGGAGATGCTAATAAGCAGTTACGAGACAAACCCAGGTCTGCTAGACAAGGACCAAATTTAACTTAGTTGCAAAGATGATTGACCCATCACTTTGCTTTTAAGCTGTGCCTCTGGCTCACAACCTGGAAATGCTCCAGTGCAATAAACTTCATAAGAAATGGGCTAAAACTACCTGCCTTCAGGTTTTCTCCTAGTGATCTTACCAAAGATTCCATTGGGGTTTTTTAGAAGAATTCCATTTCTTTCGATGATCCACCAAGGGTGAACCTCTGCAGAGCCAGGACAGTCACTGGAGGGTTTGCCTCCAAGCTTGCCAGGTGTGTTGCACATCACCCAACATCCTGAATGGTTCAAGTATATGATAAAACCACTCCCAGCGACACCACAGGCTTTGGAATAGCTGCTGCCCAGTGGGGTTCCTCACTTATCTTTTTGGTTTTTTCCTTTCCTTTATATTCAGCCTGCCCTTTTCAATGGCTGTTTATGCTTTTGAAACTATTTTATGTCAGGGTTCTCAGTTCATTGTTTCGACTCAGTTTATCAGCAAATGCTGCCTTGCCAAAGAAGAAACCTTGCTGAGGGGACCGCTTCTCTCATTTTACCTTTGTCTTAAATTAAATGCAAATCCTGGAAAATAAACTGTGTAGTGAAACCACACCTCCCATTCTGCTTTCTTCACTTAAACTGGTTGATTAGTGAACTTGCTGAGAGCTTATCTGCTTACGGAAGTGAATTTGGATTGAGGGTGTGTCTATGAATTTAAACTGTGCTGCTTGTCATCGATTGGCTTCCTGGGTGATTGCTTTTATCTGGGAATTAAGAGTGGTCTGTGCATAAAGCCAATTCAGATGCTCTTTCCAGCTTCAGAAAGCTTTTTTCCCCCCTCTGAATTACTGTTGTCTACACAATAGTGGGATAACAGGGTCACACAGGGAGTGAGTATGCATCCTAGTGTGAGATGCTCAAAAGAGGCTGGAAGGGTTGAAAAACAAGGGCTGTGCTATTGGCCCTGTAGAGCATCAAGGATGCACCCATCACCTTTTCTATAACCCTCAAGAGCTGATACCAGTTGAGACAGCAGACAGGTATTTGCAGATAAGTCTTTACATGCCTCCTTGGACAACATTTATGATTCTTCCTCACTGGTGGGCAATACAGTATTTATAGCATTTTTCGCAGAGATATTAGTGATAACAAGCTGGCACCCTAGACATTTTCCAGCATGCACACGCTTCCCTTTTGCTTACCCGTGTTAGCCCTGCAATTTCAGCTCCTGTAGCCAAAGCATTTGCTTCTTCTTGCCCTGAACTGGCAAATAATAGCCGTGTTGTCAGCCTGTTAACTCACAGGGCAGGGCATTCCTGCGGCTTGCACTGTTATTACATGTCTGCTAAAGAAAGCTCCTTGTATCACCCATGCACAAAACTTTTTAGCCAACACCAGCTTTCCCTCATTCTTCTAACTATCCAAACATTTACCGAAGGAATAGGCATTTTCCATGCTTGGCCAACAAGAGATTTGAGGTTTGTTTTGTTTAGTTTGTTGTGGTTTTTCTTACTGGAAGAATGGTTTCCAGACCTGTGTTTTTCAGAAATGCAGTTTCACTTCTTCCTGTGATATATTTTTTCATCATAAGTGATTGCAATGCATTCTCTTTTTCCTATTTTCTGATCTTTAGATATGATTAAAAGGGGTAATAGATACAATTAACATACTAACTCTGAGATTATAAATGAAAATCAACACCGAGAAGAGTAGAGATTGATGAGGTCTTGACACTGGGCTTTTGAGTAGTGCCAATATTGACTACTTCTACTATCTGAACTGGCTAATGGTAATAATAATATACTCAGAGGTAGAAAAAAAATAAATCAGTAATTTCTCAGCATTGTCAGACAGTAGCACAAATCCCAGGTCCTTTTCCCTGGTGCAGTTTCCAGCTGCTCTTCCCCAGCCTGGAGCATTGCAGGGGGTTGTTGTGATCCAAGTGCAGGACCTGGCACTTGGCCATGTTGAACCTCATCCCATTGGCCTCAGCCCTTTGATCCAGCTTGGCCAGGTCCCTCTGTAGACCCTCTCTACTCTCCAGCAGAGCAACACTCCTGCCCAACTGGGTGTCACCTGTAAACTTACTGAGGGTGCCCTCAATCCCTTTGTCCAGATCATTGATAAAGATACCAAAGAGCACAGGCCCTGCAGTACTGAGCCCTGGGGACACCACTTGCGACCAGCTGCCAGCTGGAGTCAACTCAATTCCCCACTGCTCTCTGGGCCCTGCCATCCAGCCAAATTTTTACCCAGTGCAGTGCACACCCACCCAAGCCATGAGCAGCCTGTTTCTCTAGGACAATGCTATGGGAAGCAGCAAATGCAATAGGTTGGTAGGAAGGTTAATCTCCTTATGTTTTAAAGCATGATTTACAGGCAGAGCTGTGATGTTGGATATGTTTTCAGTTAAGATAGTACACACGCAGCACAATCACCTTACTTCATAAGAGTGTTAGGCTTCTCGGTGAAGAAAGGCACTATTATAGGTGCAGCACATGGTTATAATTATTAATATGTTAACAAGTGTCACAATTATTGCAAAGGAAGTGAGCTACTTGTTCAAACAATATCATTTTATCACCAGTTCCTCTCTATGTACAATAGAAGTGGGATTGAATCCAGTCCATGATAAGGCTAAAGTCCAACTGAATCTCATTTGCAGTGCATTAAGCAGGAAAGAAAGATAATTTGGGAAGTGTGGGATGTTTGGACTTTGCTTGCTTTGGCAAGACCTGCTCCTGTGTAATACCTTCCTGGCTCTCCCAGTTTTGCAGTCAACATATATATATTTTTTTTTTCCCTCAGTGCCAGGAGATCAATGTGGTTCTTGTGAAACAAGGTTACTTAATGCTCCTAGCACATGTGATCTGAGGGGAAAACCCCTCTACACCGTGATGTCCTACAGCCTTTTCAAGCCACTGTTGGCATTTTCGAGTGTGCGAGTGGCTGTGTAGGGCTTAGTTGCCAGCTGGGGTTAAACTACGGCACACATTCTTGGCAGGGCCTCTCTCCCACAAGGAGCGAAAGAGCTCCAGTGCTGCTTTTTCACCACCGCCCCTGGCGTCACCATCTGCTCTGCAGGCTATCCAGCCCCAGTGGGTGCTCTGGATTTACACAAATCCCAGTCAGACTCTGCTAACACTTGTCAACACATTTCCTCTTTAAAATAGTGCAAAGAGCTACACAACAGTGGGGTGGGTGGAGGGAGTGTGTCCTGAACGATGTTGCAAAAGCCTGCATGGATTGCCCAGTCTTCTCTCCTTCACCAACTGGGAGCACTCTCTAGGAATGATTCCTGCATCCCAGCTGCCTTGTTTGTGGGTGGTAGAAGTGTTTGGAGGGGGAGGAAAGTGAGCAAAGGAAGTGGTGGCTGCAAAATGTTCAAGATTATCCACGGCCATAGATTAATTTCTGGGAGCTCCAGGTGTAAAGCATACAAGTCACTGCCTGGAGCCCTCACCTTCTGGCAGCCTTGTAGACCGTCTCTACCCCTCACTAAGTTACATCTGGCTGCCAGCTTTACATGCAGCATGCACCTGCACGGTGACTTCGTCCCCCTCTCTTTTTTCGTTTTTTGGTCTATCATATCTCCCAGCCTAGCAGCCTGCGGATAGATATTGCTGTGGAACGGCTGAAGCCACAGCTACGGACCCGCTGCCTGTACATTGGCTCACATCTTGTGGAATTCCTGGCCACTGGGAAATTGGGGAAATTGCTCCTTTCCAAACTTTCTTCCCTACAGAGGTATGGGTCAGGCAACACAAAGAGGGAGGAGTAGGAAGAGCGAAAAGGCAGAGAGTTGCTACTCCAGTTTGAGAATGGACACTGTGAGCCTTGTGTGGCCCTGGACAAGTCTGGCCAGTCCTGCTGGGTGGACCATGAAAGACTAGCTTTCTGGAGAGCTAAAGGTTGTACTTCACCACTGCAGCATGTACAGGATCTTTTACCTACAGCTGATCTTTAATGATTGACTCACTGCTCTCCGATTAAATTGAATTTGACCTTAGTTGGATTTGTAGTCAGAAATAGGTTTCTGCATGGCCAAAATTTACTTCCTCTTGCCCCGCTTGCTGTCCTCAGACATTCAGTATATAAGACCTCTCACATCTTGTGATTTTTGGTCTCCTTTGAGAAAATCCCACTGCTCCAAAATCTAGCCATTTTCAGGAAAGTGGACACTGGTTACCGTTAAATATTAGTCATTGTTTAGTCTGGTCATGCACTAATCACTGACTGATAGCTCTTCATGCCAATCTATTTTGAAACCAGAGTCACAGCTGCCACACCTTTGCTGTTTAGTGCAAGAAGCAGGAGGTAGGAGGAGGAGGTAGAGATGATTTTAAGACCCAAAAAAACCCAAACCACCAAAACCCAATCCTGTTACATTTCCAGAGGAATCTCTCTGTTTCCTACAGGCTCATAGTATACAGTTCTGTGTCTTCAAAACACGCACAGTACCACAAAGTTGATTACGTTTTTGCTGATACCATATCAGAAGTATCAAAAGCATTTGATGCACCATATCTGCCTTAATAGTGAAAAAATCTTAGTTTGTCAACCCATTGCCTTTATAGATCCTAAATTCCCTTTAAAAAGTTAATTAAAGAGCTTTTAGTCCATCTTGGTTGAGGCACATTCAAGAGTCATGGAGGGTTGATCTTAAACAAACATCCCAATGAATTTATTACGTCAAAGCCACGTTCACTCCATTGTGTCTAACACCAAAGGTATTGAGGAAATTCTGTCGGTAAAATAATTTTTCAGTCTCCCTGCATTCATTGCCAAGAACAGCGTCAGTGCAGCCGATAACCAGAGTTGCTATTGGTCTGTAGCCTTCTTTTCAAAGGAAAACCTGAGCAAAAAGAGCAGAATCACTGAAACACAATGTAAATGGAGAGAAAAAAAAAAGGTTAAACATCACTTTCTGGACCTGTGGCATAGTGGCCTAGCTTCCCGGCCTAGCTTGCTTGAGACAGAATTGCAGCTCATTTAGTGCACTTCGTGAGAAAGGTTGAGATGTTTATGACCATGACATTCTTGTGCTCTGTCTGGGGCTGGAGATCTGCTAAACTGGCAGCCAAACGGCTGAATGAGACTTGATGTGAAGTCAGTGGAACTTAGGCCTAAAGTGAAACAGAGGCTAAATTTTGCTTCTTGAATAAAGACCCTGCCCTGGTTGGGACTTTGGCATCTTGATGTAGATAGGCAAGCTCAAGGTTGCTCAGAAGTACAATGCAAGTGACAGGCTCCTCAGGGTTCTGGGCCCTTCCCACCTCATTTCATGCATAGTTATTACACTTATATGATGTAAGACCCTCTCATGCCCCCTACAGTTTCAGTTCTCCAGTGGCCATTCCTGTTGTCGTTCTGACCACTTCCATCTGTGCAGGAGAATAAGGAAGCTGGAATGAGATAGATAATGTTTTGTATCAGATGAGGGTTCACTCTTGGAAAGTGAAGCAGAAGATTTAAAACTCGTAAAATTCTAAGTGCGAGTAGTTAGAATAGCTTTCACTATGCATCCTCCTCAGTTACTAAATAAACAGAGGCCCTGTGTGTACACATGCTGTTCCTCATGCCTAAGGCCAGAACCCTTTCTCTCCTCAAACAAACCAGAAAGACTTCAGGTGTTTATCAAACCAAGTCCTGGAACCAAACTCAACTCAGCTTTAAGGCATTCAAATTCCGCATTCTGATTTTCCATACGGGATCTTTCCCCATTCCACCACTCCTCTAAAGGAGAAAATAGAAGGATCTGGCTTTGCTTAGCAGAAGCTCAGATCCCACTGCTTACCTTCATTCTTCTACTCATTCTTTCCTATATCATGTGCTCGCAAGGCAGTTGCAGGAGCAGCATGTGGCCTCACAGCCCATGCTCCCAATAGAAATGTTATAGCCCCATGATTATTGCATTCGTAGTGCCAGAAGAGTTAATTAAGAGCAAACAGCAACAGGCAACTTGAGAGGAGGGAGACATGTTAAGAATTGAGGCATTGTTTTCTGGATTAATGGTTTGTACACATAGAGGAAAGCCAAAACTTTTCCTGTTGTAGGCAGTTGGGATTGGTAGAGTCTGGTCACACCTTTAGAAAAAAAATCGTAGTGATTTACTCCAAACAATTCCAAGTAAACTGAAACTTTCGAGGTTGTTTAGGTTTCCTCCTGATACATCATTCAGTGAAGATTTAACACTTGTGATCTGCGCTGCCGTGTTTAACATCAGTGACTGGAGTTGTAGCGATGGGAAGGGAAAAGCCTGATGGATGGAAGTGTCTTCAGAAAAAGTTCTATGCAGGTTCCCCAGTAACAAACAATACACGATAGTGTCCTCGCTTTCTTATGGACCAGTAGATCTCATTTTCAGTTTATTTTCCCTCCCACACTGTGCCTTGTCTTTCCCTGCTTCTTCCCAAAGTGACTAAGATCATTTCTAAGTATTTGCATTCTTTGTGAAGGTCCTCAACAGTTAAGGCCCATAGGAACACCAGTTTGGGCTCATGTGATGAGAAAATACAACTTGCTGCTTGACTTACCCTGCATAATAATAGACTGGCATAACACTGACATTGATCACAAATTCTGTGGAGCCTGATGTACAATAACATGGAGATCCTTGCTCCATCTGTTCCTATGTTTAGAGGAACCAGGTGCACAAGAAGAAGAGCTGGAGCACACTTTGGCTTGGTGGAGAAGCACACTGTATCATAGCATGATGGTGTAGCCCTGCAAAACAGGAGACAACATTGATTAACTGTATAATAACAATGCTTAGGCAGGAAAGTCAATCCTAGGAGCTCAGGTCTTAGGTCACAACTACAGACCTCAAAGAGGCTTCCCTTGTTCAATGGGACTTCACATAAATACAAATTTTATAAGTGGCATGGGTTCATCAAAATAGATTTTGGTTCCTATGATCCTCTTTGATTTTTAATCTGTATAGACAAGGTCATACCCTGAACACCCTAAATGTTGCCTTGGTCTTATACTACCTAATTTCATTTGTTTAAGTGAATTAGTGAGTTACGTCCCTTAGTTGCCCACCAAGTCAATACCCATCAAGACATTTCAGGTCACTAGAGACAAATCTCTTCGTGTTACTCTCCACTGACTCAGGTCCTAATTTAAGTACTCAGTTAAGTGATTGCCCATGTCAGACTGAGTGTATTAAGGCGCCCTCATACTTTATGGTCAGGTAAGCTTTTCTCATCCATTAAACCTAGATTTTGTGGTGAGCAATTGTTTAAAGATAATCAGCAGGATTCTAGCCTTGACTTCCTGAGCACAAAGTGTTTCTCAGCCTTTCCACCTGTAACCCGTCAAATGACTGTGGTCTGATAGCGAGAGAGATCCCATCAGGCTCTAGATCTGATCTTCCATTCTTCATCCTGCAATTTATTGCCCAGCTATTTTGCAAGTCCTTCTGTGTGCACCTTGGAGGATGCTTTGAATCCTCTTATTCAGAAAGCTTGCACTCTAACCTGCATTTACATTCAGTCATAGAGTGATAGACACAATAAAATCCTGAGATGCGTCGGCTTGGAGAGTACACATTCACAGTGAAGATTGGAAAGACGGCATAAAAATGGTTGCAACATCAAGCTTCTTCTTCAATAGCTGGGATCCGAGGAGGACTCTATCCATCCTGCTTTCGATCCCAATCCATGTGTTC